>JAWPHD010020228.1:0-27500 GCA_037043455.1 Cyrtodaria siliqua | reverse complement strand
TTTTAAAAAAACTTGTTTGCTATGAATTCTTGGTTTCGTCCCGAACCTATAAATGCCATCGATTCTAGGCTCCGACTTTCGGTTCCTAAGATATAAACAGTTTTACGATTTTACAAACCTAACCCTAGGGACCCAGTCACCAATATTGCTTTTATTTAAAACTAAATTTCTCTTCGATCTTTTGATGTATCTAAGTCATTTTGTTCTGGTTGTGTACATTTAAATGAGCTGGTATGGACAAATTCGCGTATATTGGGTTACTGATATTATTTATGGGTTAAGGTCAAACATTTGAACTGTACATTTGTTTTAAAAAATCATGTTTGCTTTGGATTATGTTTTTTGACCCGAACCTATCAATGCCATCGATTCTATGCTCCGACTTCCGGTTCCTGATATATAAGCATTTGAAGGATTTTAAAAATGGTTATATATTTATATAGACAGGGTTAGGGACCCAGTCACCATTTTATTTCAAAATAATAAGAAATGTTGGTAATTCATCAAGAGAGCCTCAGGGAAGATTAGTGTAACTGAGTGGAATAATCTAGATTGTATATGGGGTATATTAGAGCAAAACTTGTTCTTCATTATTACTTTAAACCCTACAGTTATGCCAATATAACATTTAAAAGGGAAATTTGTAAAAGCCAATTACCTCCCTTTATTGGAAATTTTCAACATAATTGTGTGCGAACATTATTTATCACGTATAAGCACTTATTTCAATAGATTATCTAAGCTTATTCATGTTCTTGAATAAGATATATGATTAATATTTTAAGTTGTATTCTTATTATTAAAATATATATAATCGGTGAATGGATAAGTAATAAGCATGGACATGTACCAAGTTCTTTATATAACCAGGGTTACGTCTACAGAGCCTATATGCTATGTACAATGTAGATTGCAACTGTCGTATTTTCTCATATTACAGTTATTCGTGTCCACAAAGCGGTTTATCTGCTATGGATAAGTATGCTGTTTTGATAGGACCATATATCTCATTTTTGAACCAATAGACTAGCACACGACCAAGGGTCTGGTCAATAGATCCTGCTACACATACGTTGTATATGTCAAAAATAAAATCAGTTGACTTATGCATTCGGGTGGTGTTATGGTATGAGTTCAAATATTGCTAAATGATTAAGAGGGCCTCAGGGAAGATAAGTTTAATTAAACGGCCCAATATATACATGATGTCTATATATTGATTTCGAGTATAAATTGTTCTTATACAATTGCTTTAAACCCTACAGTTATGCCAACATAACATTTAAAAGGGACTTTTGTAAAATCCAATTACCTCCCTTTATGGTAAAATTTCAACATAATTGTGTGCGAACATCATTTATCACGTATAACAACTTATTTCAATAGATTATCTAAGCTTATTCATGTTCTCGAGTAAGATATATGATTAATATTTTAAGTTGTGTTCTTAGTATTAAAATATTTATAATCGGTCAATGGATAAGTAATACGCACGGACATGTACCAAGTACTTTATATGGCCAGGGTTACGTCTACAGAGCCTATATGCTATGTATAATGTAGATTGCAGCTGTCGTATTTTCTCATAATACAGTTATTCGTGTCCACGAAGCGGTTTATCTGCTATGGATAAGTGTGCTGTTTTGATAGGACCATATATCTCATTTTTGAACCCATAGACTAGTTTGGCACACGACCAAGGGTCCGGTCAATATATCCTGCTACACATACATTGTATATGTCAATCATAATATCAGTTGATAAAGGTATTGACTTATGCACTGGGGTGGTGTTATGGTATGGGTTTGAATATTGCTAAATGATTAAGAGGGCCTTAGGGAAGATTAATTTAACCTAAACGGCCCAATATGTACATGATGTCTATATATTGATTTCGAGTATAAATTGTTCTTACACTATTGCTTTAAACCCTACAGTTATGCCAACATAACATTTAAAATGGACTTTTGTAAAAGCCAATTACCTCCCTTTATGGTAAATTTTCAACATAATTGTGTGCGAACATTATTTATCACGTATAACAACTTATTTCAATAGATTATCTAAGCTTATTCATGTTCTTGAATAAGATATATGATTAATATTTTAAGTTGTATTCTTATTATTAAAATATATATAATCGGTGAATGGATAAGTAATACGCATGGACATGCACCAAGTTCTTTATATAGCCAGGGTTACGCCTACAGAGCCTATATGCTATTTGACTCTACATTTTGACCGCCGTGGACAGGAGGGGTTTAGGCATTTGTAGAAAGACTCTTTTACATTGAAAGTTGATGCACAGGGTGGAAATATAGTTGTAAAACATTCAACGAAGTAGATAAAACACATCATGGTGTTGACTCGCGTAAATCGAACAAATATGATAGAATGTATGAAACAAAGGAGGACACAATAAACTGCCCTTAAACACATACAAAAGTTAAATCCAGAATGTGACAACCTGTTCCAAAGGCCTTTGACCAAAGTAGTAGACGATGATAGTCCTTTTTGGTACTCTAAAGTGCCATTAGGCAACAACAAACTGTACCAAATGATGAGTGACATATCAATAGATGCAAAGTTAAGCATCCGTTGCACAAACCATTGTGTCCGTACTACATGCTGCACAGTTCTTGGAATTGAAGGTATGACGGCAGGGAATATAATGTCTGTTTCTGGGCACCGTAATGAAAAATCATTGCAATCATACATTGCTGAGGCCCATCTGTGTAGCATAGGAGAGGGATGATCATCATATTGCAACGAAAAGCAACAGGTGCTGCTCTCCTGCAGGTGTCATTGCCTCCATCCAATTCGTCTGACTCGGATTGCTCTGTCGGCATTCCGTCATCAATCTCCAGTGCGTCAGCTTAGCTTCTGCCTCTGTTTCAAGCACCGTTCGATTCAGCAGACACATGCTTGCCTCATGATCATGTGACAACCTGGAATATAAATAACAGAACAGTAAACTTACAATTATTGCCATCAACTCAACTAGGACTTATGGAACTGTTTCAACTGCAAGGAGCTAATATTTCAAACCCAAACCTCACTGTCAACTTGTAATTAATATTAATTATTAATGTAACCACGATGCTTACATAGTTTACAATAAGCTTTTCCTGTTGAAAGAACTAGATATATGATAACAGAAATACTGGCTCAGCCTCCACTAACCCCTACCCAGCCTCACCACCCTAATACTGAAGTTGTTAGCATTATCCATAACTTAATTCCATCTAGTTTAGCCATAAATTGATCCAATTATTATAAAAACACATCATAACATGTAAAGGCTCTTGGTACGTACGGATGTTAAGAATGTTTTCGGTCCATAGACAAGATTATGGACTTCCCAGGGTTTTGCACTGTCCAGTCCAGGAACTTGCTTATGGACCAAATCATCATAGTACAGTGTACATGTACATTATTTGCTGAATTATTATTAAATCTTATTAAATTTGCAACACAATTATATATAAAATAATGTATGAAAGTGGGTCTTTGCGAATGCTGGTATGTAAATTTGACTCATTAATTTAAATAAAAGTTGCAGTGGTTATGCATGTTTACATATGAAGCATATCTAAAGGTCTTGATAAGACTAACTGTTTGCAACGCATTGTTTTAAATCTAGGTAAAATGCTTCATACTTACATCTAATTAAGAAATAAAATATTTCCAGCGGGTTTATATTGTCGCAGATGTAAACCTGGTGGGCGCGACTTGAATCCACCATCGATACCATTAGGGCCGTATGTTTCGATGATCTTCAAGTCCCAACCACCAGGTATTTATGCGGGACAATATATACCCGCTCGAAATGTTTTATTTCTTATCTACCATAGCCAATTGTGAATTATTCAGCTATAAATGGACCGATCTACTTGTAAATACTGGTGATTTAAAGGGAAATGATATTTTATATAAATAATTGTATGTAATTCCATGATATTACAATGTTGTATATCGTTTTTTAGTTAATGTATTTATTTTGGTCGGGCTTCAGCGCTTCACAAAGTTTGACCACATGATATTGCTATCACCCATTTATTGGCAACGCATTAGCTAAAGCAATTTTTACATAAATTGCTGTACTGTTTACTGTTACATATGTCGTTAATATAAAATTTCAATACGGAGACGCATATCTTTCAATAATTTAATATTTCTTGATTGTAAAGGGACACACGGCAATCTTTTATGTATTGAGGCAGCTGGAAATTAAAAATGTATTTGCTATCACCTGATAAAACACCTAGCTGGTTGCCCTAGGTAGGCCTGTGTAAAATTATATATTTTTTGTCAGTTTACATTATCACAGATAAATATATTTTTGTCAAAACTTAACTATCATTCAGACAAATAATACATTTGGATAAATCATGTTTCAAGGGCTGGAGTGGCGCGATGGGTAGCACGGCGGATTTAAAAAAACGGAGCCCCGGGTTCAATCCTCTGTGTTGCCACTGAGTTTCGTCGGTGTGTCCTTGGGCAAGATACTTTCCCTTAGCCTCGTCCGTCGGATGGGGACGTAAACTGCGCGGTCCCGTGTATCGGTCAATCCTCCGAGCACGTTAAAGAACCATAGGAATCTATTCGATAATAAGAGTAGGGCAAGGTTTCCGGATTCCTATGTATCCTTCCCTTCTCTTCTGGGGCGGCTCTAAATGACCTACAATGTGTTGATGAGCGGTTAAACAACATTAAATTCAATTCAGTTCAACGTATTTTGTCAATGCCAGAATCGAAACGTTTTTTTCTGAGAGAAGTAGGTTCTAGTAAAAAAATCTATGATTTAGCAAACCCGGATTTTAGTGTTTGTTTGTTTTGTATTCGGTCAATACTCTATTTTAAAAAATTAGGAATGGATGAGCACAGTTACAACTGTTACATGTAGTTTAACGCTATTTAAATTTGTTTGAATGTTATGTCACTGCAAATCACTTGTCTGTTTGCAATTAAGTGTGTTAAACTGTTTGCTTTTTCATGTGTATGATATGATGTTGTTTGTTGTAGTCCCCAAGTGTGCCTCAATAACACATTTTAATTCAGGTATAAAAAAGTCATAGTATTTAATGTTTTGAATAAAAGAACATATTATTTAACCTGTTTATCTGAGTTTCAAATTCCTGTTCAGTCCAACTAAGACAACACACACTGAGTCTCATGAACTGTCATGATCTTGTCGGATTGCTCGTTCGTTCAATCGTTGTCAATTTAATTACATGCGTTTCTAACTTTTTTTCTTTTTTCTCTCTTTATCTCTCGATTAAGATGTCCAGATAATATACATGCCATTATATTCGAATATACTTAAAACATAACGTTTTTTCGTGTTTTAGTCAGCCGTTGGTTAATGATTATTTTTGAGGAGAATTTAAACTGGTCAACGTTATGAGGCCTACAATTTCTTAAAAAAAGAAAAACATACACATAGTTGGCAATGTTAGATAAGAAATAAAACATTTTCTAGCTGGTATATATTGTCCCAGATCAATACCTGGTGGGCGGGACTTGAAGATCATCGATCGGCCGTTGGTTTCGATGATTTTCAAGTCCCGCCCACCAGGTATTGATCTTGGACAATAAAAACCAGTTAGACATGTTTTATTTATTAAATATAGACTGATACATATATCAAGGAACAAACTACATCCCATATGATAAATATGCCGTTCAATTCCTATACCAAGGTACACTAAGTGTACCGACTGTTATGTACCTATACCAAGGTACACACATCAAATATGGTATGAAGACTGTTTGATACCTATACCAAGGACCAAACTACATCACATATGATAAATATGCCGTTCAATACCTAAACCAAGGTACAACAACATGAATGGTGTACCTACTGTTATGTACCTATACCAAGGAACAACATATGCCATATGATATATAGATTGAATGATACCTATACCAAGGAACAAACTACATCACATATGATACATATGCCGTTCAATACCTAAACCAAGGTACGACAACATCAAATATGATATACATCACATACGATACATGTGCATTTCAATACCTATACCAAGGTACAACACATGAAATATGATATATAGACTGTTTGATACCTATACCAAGGAACAAACTACATCTCATATTCTCATATAAAATATATATACAGTAGAGGAGCAGCCTTGATATTTTCCTACATCTTTCAAATATCGCAACTACGCGTGACAACGAAAAGAAGTACGTCATCTTTCGGCAACGTCAAAAAAAAAAAAGTTGTCCGCCATTTTGAATTTTTTAAAACACATAATTTGGAAAATTGTGACAATTTTTGATCATGAAATTTCATTTCCGCTTTAAGTTTCGTGATTTTCGGCTGTACCGACTTTTTTTAGAAGCTTTACTGCGTGATAAATGCAGACCCGCCTTGTAAAATGTCGAAGCGAGGGGCGATAACTCTAAAAGATGCCATTTTTAGAATACGATTAAAACGACAACAACCGTGTGTTTTTTGTTAAATAAAATACGAGGAGATACTTGAATTGTTGTTTTAGCTCACACATTACATGAATTTTGCTGCATGTCACGAAAAGCATGTTATTTCTTTATCAAAAGTACACGAAAATACGAATTGTTTGACTTAACTGTAATTTTGACTCGACTGACCTCGCAAGAACTGCAGGCGCGTATTCGATGGAGCGGGTAGTATTGGGCACCCTCTCATATGTGGAAAGTACGTAACAATCGCTACTGTTCAAGATGGGAGTTGGGGTGGAGAGAAGGAGGGGGAGGGCATCTGAGCTGAGATTTAAAAGGATGCGCCCCATCCCCATCCCACCCCAACTAAAATCATGAAAGTCTGTTTTTGAAAGCTCTTGCAAGCATACTTTCTTAAACATATTCAGATAATATATTTGTTGCTGTGTTTTTGACTAGACGTTCCAGTGTCTAATTGTCATCCGCAACTTGGCGCAGTCAGTAGCGCAGCGGATTTGTAACCGGAGGTGGTGCCACTGACTTTTGTCGGTGTGTTCTTGGGAAAGACACTTTCCCTTAGCCTCGTCCGTCGGATGGGGACGTAAACCGGGTGGTCCCGCGTATAGGTCTATCATCCGAGCATGTTAAAGAACCATAGGAATCTATTCGATAATAAGAGCAGGACACGGTTCCCGGATTCCTATGTATCCTTCCCCTCTCTCTGGGGCGGCTCTAAATAACCTGTACTGTGTTGATGAGCCGTTAAATATTCAAATGAATTCATCCGCAACTGCACTCAGCACTGTCATATGTACTGTAGCTGCCCCTGCTAGTATCATGAATCAACCGTGGAATATATCGCCCACACATGAAAGGGTTTGAGGGCCCCATCTTCCTTCTATTAGTTTAAATATAGACCATTTGTCGGTTGAAACCTAAGATGATTTTTTTATCAGACAGAAACACTGTCGTAATACTTATACTGATAGCATCGAAGGAAAGTAAAGAAGGCCATTTTTTTTACTTAATATTTTTAAAGCTGAGTTGTGTTTTATGTCATTATAGCACATTTTAGGCCATAATTCCTGGGTAGAACCAGTACTGTGTACTTTCTGCTATCTGTAAGAATCGACACTTTCTCACCTACAAGTTGAGCTCCCAGTGGGAATTGAACCCGCAGCGGTGAGAGGTGAAAATGAGAATGTATACAAATATAAAAAAGGCAACCGAACATCTCCATTACTCAATATGTCCATGGGACTTGAATGACCGCACTGAAAACAATCCGTGGAAAATTGTACAATGCATGAATATATATTCATAAATAAATTTTATTTTGATGCAAAATCGATATGCTATAGATAAAGATCATGTAAAGTTTCGAAAAGATTGGTTAAAAACTGTGGAAGGATATAGACGCACAGATAACTAACACCATATGCCGCCTCACCATTCGATGGTAAACAATAAAAATTTAAGGTACATGTTAAGGCCTTAAATATTATCTTTCATGACTAAGTAAAAAATATGTAACAAGTCAGATATCAAAATGAATTATTTATTTGATTTAAAACATTTTATTTCAAATATTTACATCTAAACATCCGAATATAAAGGGTATCACATAAAAAATAAATTGTATCATACAATAATTGTTTTTATTTATTAAAGGGACACACAGCATTTATCAAGTATTTATCAAGCATTAACATTTGCACCTCGATTGATTAATCAAGAATTGATTTTACACACGCTTGCATATATTTAAATTATAACATTTTGGCGTTTAAAAAAAAAGAAGAATGCTGCATGTCCCTTTAATATGAGCACCTCTCCGCCTGTATTGTTTATATGGTGCAAGTCATTTTCAACATATGTGGGGTTATATACATACTATACACCTCCTGCCATCTGTTATTCCACAAACTTTATAATCCAATAAAATTCAGAAAACATCATTTTAATCCAATAAAGAAATTGGGCATGGTCGGTCAGATTAACAGAAACACATTTATATTTTCGTATTAGCACTTATTGTGAGCCACTCCAATGAACTGTCAGTTAAAGTCGCCATCGATCCACCTCTTTCAACAGTCAGACATGTATGTTGATATGATATTTTGCTGAACTGGTGATCCTGGAAATTTCGAAATTAGTGGGTCCAAATAACCTTCCCTCAAGTCACAAATGTTACTAGACATATTTTCTTGAAGTTGATGCTAGTACTGTCCGTATGAGGTATTCATGATTAAAAAAAAGTAATAATATTGTACACCGTCGCATTATTCTATTCTTGTTCGTTTTAAGTATTTCTGATTCGGCTGATTATGTTGTAAAAATGTATTATAATATATATGTGACTAGACACTCGTTTCAATAAAATCCTCCCATATTTCGTGACTTCAGTACAGTTTCCCAGCATCTCAGGACATCAGGGACGCTGAAAATAAAAATGATACAGATTCTGTTTAACCATACATATTTTTCTTTCAACTTAAATAGGTAACAAGTTGGTGAGTTGAAATAGATGAATAAAAAGTGACTATAGAACTTTTTTTTATAAGAATATAAATTGAACAGAACATGGTGGAAACAATGACCAGAAAAAAAACTATAAAACTTCTAATTTTACTTTAATTTTTAAACATGATCACTGGTGGTTTCAAATGCAGGACCAAAACATGGGTATCACCGGTTACTTTGCTTACCAGTTGTTTGTGTTAAAAAAAAAACTTACAAAAATTGGGTCGGAGGGTCTAAGAACCGAAAAAAAATAACTCTGGCCTAAGTTGGATCAACAACACATATGTCATTTAGAGCCGCCCTTGAGAGAGGGGAAGGGCACATAGGAAAATTAAAAAATGATACATCTTTTGTTTACCGTAACCAGATTTTGATTCAACTTAAATAGTTAACAAGTTGTAGAATTGAAATATGTAGATGAATAGTGATTTTAGAAAAAAATGTTAAATGTAAGATGAATTAAAAAAAATTGTTTTCGGCTGATCAACACTTTACCGGTATACCTTATTTAGAGCCACCCCAGAGAGAGGGGAAGAAGGACACATATGATAGGAATTTGAGAATCTGCCTTATTCTTACTAATGAATATATTTCAATGGTTCTTTATGGTGCTCGAAGGATAGAGAACCCCCAGTTTCAATCCCAATCTGGACAACAAATGAGGCTGAGGGAAGTTGGTGTATTGCCTGAAAACACAGACGAAACTCAGGGGTGCATGTGTGACTTGAACCCGAAAGCTCCAGATTGTTATCGTCCGCCATGCTATCGCTGGGTCAATGCCAGCACATTATGTTAAGTCAGGGTCCTGGTTAAGTTTAATATTTTAGATGTAATACAAGGATGTTTTTATCTTGTTCAATTTATTTTACATCCATACTATGGACAATACGACCTTTTTATGTGTCGATGAGCTGTAAAACACCATTTATTCATTTTTTATTTTTAGTATAAGAAGTCTGAGACTAAGTGCAGGTCCACAATGCCACATATATACATTGATAAATTCATAGATTTTTTGAAACTGTGCTTACCTACACACTGGCTTACACAAGGTTCTTGATGTAGTTATACAGATTACTGTGAGACTGGGAACAGGCCTAGGTAACACAATGCACACTGCCTCATTTAAACAGACCTGAAAAATAACATATTGTTCCATTTAATTTTAATATTAATAACTAGGTTCAACTTTCTTAATGCTATCAATGCCAGCTTTCCATAATAGTTTTCTTAAAACACAACTGGACTTTCTGGATACTGTCCAAAATGTAAGACTGGCATTCATCAATAAGTAGTATTTTCAAGGCTTACATTTCCATCAATCATTCATCACTCATGTGTTCTAAAAATGATCAGAATTAAGTTAATATATATGAACCACCACCATTTCATATGTTTCGATGTTAAACACTTGTCCTACACTACAGTACAGTAATTAAAAGTGTATTTACTTACACAAATCCCTACACAGGCTACAGACAATCAGACAACCCATGTCATGACCCATTTCATTTGCTTGCCAGCTTGGTGTGTTTCACTAATTCTCCGACATAGATGATAGATCTATTGTAAAGTACGCACTCACTCAAGTCAGTCATGTAAAACTTGGAATTATATACGATCACTGTTTCGATAAAGGTCTAACAACTTAATTCCACTCCTGTACAAATGTCTATGTGTGTAACTCAGTATGCATGCATCTGCATAATTTGACCTTTGAATACGTGTACACCGTGTGTGTGAGCTATTTTTAGCGCATCGTTTGGAAATACAGCAGTTCAGTTCAATTCACAATTTAGTTTTAGTGACAGTGCGAACTTGTCCAGGGAGAAGTGAGGGTTTATGACGTGCGACTGACTGGCCCTTGGCTGGGTGTTTTTCAGTGTCGCCGCCATTTTGAATAGCCTCTGAAAGAGTGAAATGCAGGTACCAACTTTCAAAACGGGAACGCAAAATGTATATTCACGAAAAAATAAGAAATTTTCAAAAAAGGTAGATCAGGTAATGATCTTCGACTGCTGGCAATTTCAACAATATTTAAGAATATACAATGTTTGAACCCGTTTTGAAACATTGGCAATTTCGAAGAAAACAAAAACTAGTTTTTTTCGATCTTCGCAATTGTACCGCGATTTTCGACTATGATATCTCTATAAAACCTGTCAACACGATTGTTTGGTGAATCTCCGACATAATAATTTACTTCTGATATGATTTGTTTTCTCTGTCATCTAGTCTACGCTTTAAACTAGGGTTTTTAAAAAGAGTACTATAAAATCCGCGCATCTGCACGTGCTCGCAAAATGGGAACTACGTTGCCTCCAACCCCAATTATTTATGTTTCAGTTATGCGGTTCAGGCACGTGAAATGACTTGTCTGCTCCCGTACTGATAGTTCAACACCTAAACAAAGTAAAGCAGACTCTAATATGATATACAGACTGATATGTATCTATACCAAGGAAGAGACATCACATACGAATACATATATAGTACCATATACCAAGGTACAACATCATCACATCTGCTATATCAACTGTTCAGTACCTAAACCAAGGTTCCAAAACGTCTCATATACAGAGCCTATACCAAGGTATATACTATATAATGCTCATTCAGTACATTTAGCCACCTTTCCATGTTACTGATAAACTGATAGTTGTTATTCTAAGCCAGCACACACTGTCTCAAGCAGTAAATAGACACATCATATATACTGCGAATGTGTACACGCTCGCTGAGTCATTTTACCACATGTGTGCAGTAGAGAGATGTCTTCCATATCAAATATCATAACACTGGCTTTACTCGGTACATTGCAACAATGAAGCAGTAGATTAAAAAACAGTTAACAGTACATCGAAAACAGATAACAGTTAATAAATGTACACCCACATATCAGTACTGTGGACCCTGATAACATAGTACGAGCCCAATCATTCATGTTCCGCAAGACACACGACAAATATAACTTTTCCTTACCATTTTAATTACCGCAGCATGCAATCACGGGTGCTCCTATAATATCGTGGATACCCTACCTCTGGATACAAATATATGCCGTCAGATGCATAAATATTAGCACCAGGATTCCACAATCCCGATTTACGTTTCCAAAAAGAAACAACATAATACTCTGTCTGTGTTCATCACATGTAATTGTAGATAAATATTAGCTTGAGCAACATGTACATTACACTCGTTATATGGAACCACTTGTCTAGGCAGTGTTTAACAACGATATCTTCCTGACTTCGTTGTGGTTTTTTTTCTGACGCCGTCATATTTGCCGTGTATCAAACGAAGAACAAAGTTACACCGATCAAAAACACATGCAGAAGACATTCAAACGGAGTATGCCTATGACACACATTAGCCGAGACACACGCTTCTCTCTGATTATTGACTGCCCAGGTCAACAGTGTCCCTCTTCAAGCACATGGCTGCTCTATGCACTAAACAACGGTTCAGACGCATATAGTCTGCTGTAAGCCAATGACACTGTCCATATTGGTTCTGGCCACCTGTCCAGAGGACATAGTGCTGATTAGTCGCAAGTTCACTTCTTTTTCCTAGATTTCCCTCTAAATAAAGTCTGTAGGCAACCTGCATGTTGCTGGTGCTGGATGATAATCTCTAAATAAAATTCCATTTACCAACAGTGATGCTTTCAAGTAGCTTTCATATAGATGCTATCATAACTTGACCCCCAAAATGATCTCTGCACTAACTAATAAACACGAAATGTTTAATGCCTGTGGCAAAAACACAAATAGTCTACATACCTCCAAAAGAAACATTCCCATTTTGTCACAAAGTCTGCGACCGCCCGGTACAATTCACGAACTGGACCACTATTAATTTCCTATATACTTTACATGACGTCACACATGCCATTATGCTCCGTCATACTCAAAACTGTAAACCATCTTCAGAGCTAGCACAACACAGACATAGCAAAAAATCAAGATCCATTTCCGCTTCCAGAATGTTGGTCAAAGTGAAAGTATGTATCAATTCTGGGCAAATTCAGGTCAAATCTGACGAAGAACACATGCAAATCTTACCTAACAAAACGTAGTGCCATTCACTTGCTCAGCTCTGATTTACCTGATTCTTGAAGCAAAATATCTGGGAATCTACTCTCTACACAAACATATTAATCAACACTACCTGTGGAGTGTACTTCCATTCACACAACATCTCAAATAACACTACTGTCAACTGTATATGGGACTACTTTCGGCAACTACCATTTTGACCCCCTGGTTCCCAGTCCAAGTCCATCTGTGTACTTTCGCTAAAAAAACTATGGGATTTATTTACCGGACTATTTCGACTGATCATCGAGTACAAATAGGTGCCCTCGCTTTTTTTTTCCTTTTTTAAACAAAAATATATTTGTCTTTAGTTATCTACTAGAAATTGCGTCATTATTTAAACATATATTCACGATTTACAGTTAAACATGTATATGGTAAAGTAAAATAGTCCCCACCTCTTTACCGCCTACACTAACGCAAATTCGTTAGTGATTTGCCAAAGCATATAGGTCAGTGCGACGATAGCCACGTGCCCGGTGGTACAATGAAAAGAAAGTAATTATACTTCACGCTCGTTTGGGCTCGGTTTGGTAATATCTCGGTACACTGAGAAAAGAACAAAATACACTGTTTTCGAGCCGTTGTCATTTATTTCAACACTAAGGTACACATATCTGGAACATTTTTCCTTCAACTATCTATGTAGAAGTCCTGTTATGCGGTTCCCTCCACAGTCAGCAAATAGTCCTGCAAAATAAAGCTCAGTGCTAATAAAACCTGCCAAACATTACGTTTTATGTTATGGTATAGTAAACACAGTATTCAAACACATTTTTTTCACAAGTAACCAGGCCCTGAACTGTCAACACATATTTTTTTTAAAGTAATACTTTCGTGGGTAACGACCCGGAAGCAAAATAATACCAGTCTGACACCTATAAGAGGCCTTGTTTTGGCCTTTTTCACTGCTACAATGGTTCAAATCCTAAAACGTACATTATTTAGTTAAAATAGAGAGAAAATTTCATAACCCTGCAATACTTGCTCAAAATACAGCCATTAACCTGCAGTTATTCAATATCGCTCGGACAGCTGTCGAAAAGCTCCAAAACTGAGATAGTGAGCATGTGTGGAAAAACAGTGCACCAAAGTCATTTTTTGGAATAACTCTATAAAATAAAGTTCTACCATTAGCATAATCATTATACTACAGAATAAAGTGTATTTAAAAAAATGCTTATACTAAGAACTGGCTAGAAAACATGACTTTGTAAGGAAAAATGTATTTTTTTGTCAAAAAATAGTACATTTTTGTCAAAAATAGTACTTTTTTCTTATAATTTATAAGTTATTTTTACTAAAAATTAAGTGTTTTATATTGCAAAACACACAGACTGTCATTATATAATGAGTAATTAAAGAATTCACAGAGTCACACTCAATGAGATCACATACAGCTGCAAGTGCTGTAGAAGTATTAAAAGTATATGGCTCGCCACAGTAGGCCGCATGTTGGACACTTAGTACTACTCTATAGGTCTAATCATCAAGCAAGTAGCAATCTCAATGCAATGCTTATAAAGGGAAATGCATCCCAACACAGAAGCATATTTAAGATAGACTCTGGTCAGAAATATACAGAATTAAATTAAACAAAATGATCGTAAGAGACGACAACATGGTGCCTTTTTAAAAAAAAAAAGCCAAAGTACGTGTTCAGAGCGACTTCATACTAACCATGTGATTCCAACTGCAAGCAGTGCAGACGTCAACGTCGCAATTTCACCACCACCATCACAACCGCTGCTGTTGTCGCCACTGCCACCACCACCACCACCACCACCACCAACAACAACAACAACAACAGCAAGACTAGCTAAGGATTTGCCTGGGCCTTCATCACGTCTACGACCGACACTTAAACAAGAAGAAGGTCCATCAGAGAATAGAATTATGAGTTTTACAAAAATGTTGGGAATGGTTAATTCTATTTATAAAGAACATTCAGTTAATAACAATTCTCAGTGTGACACTTTGGATGTGAAAATATTAAAGGAAGTAAAGATTGGATTGGGTTGGCAGTATCAGTTTCAGTGTGTAAACTGGAGTTTTTTGACGAGCAGATGTGATTTGTTTGAAACAGTGACAATCGAGGGAAATCATGAAAGCAGTTTAATATTTGAGGAGCTATTTAAAATTGGAAAAGGAGTGTTACTCTGTTACTCTGGAAACTGCAGCCTTTGCCCGTCTGACTCGCTGGCGTGCTCAGGAATTGCTGAAGGAAGTTGGTGGGTTAAATCATGCTATCTGCCTACACATGGTATCACACACCTGAAAATAAATGATAATGACAAAAAGATACTTTATGAGCTGCTAGAAATGAGACTGAGTAGAGAAGCAATTTTAAAAATAAAGTCCAGGACCACAACTCAAAATGTGAAGCCTTCAACAGGTCAGTGCAGGCCACTGTCTGGAAAGAGATAAACTATTCGCGTAATTTTATAAAGACCGGATGCACTCAGCAGCACACAAGTTGAATAACACAGTCGATGAGTCTCTAAAAAGAAAAATGGAGTACGTAACAGGAAACAAAATGTCTGCTCAAACAGCTCATAGTTTAGAGCTCATAACAAAGGATGCAGAATATCCTAAAATATACACAAAAACACACGCACACAGTGCCAAGTGCATGAAACGAACTGATAACAACGAGGCGGACTACCATTCCTACACAAGCACCAATGGCACCGAACACGATTACAGGAAAGGACAAATGGATGGATGACATAGATCATGCATATGCAGTCCGGTAACTGAGACACGAAACCGTATAGGACACACGAGCGACACGATACCATGCACTTTTGCAGTTGTAACCTGGAAATTCATGAAAACAAACAACAACAACAACCAACAACGACATCAAAATCGTGTCTGGTACACAGCAATGCCACTGAAGAGACCTGATAGCTGGTCGAAACACGTACAAAAAGAAAAATATCCATCCATCCATCCATCCATCTACCCACCTCCCGTCTGCCAAATTCACCCTCGGTTTTCTCACTTGCCAAGAATATGTAGGTCTAGCTGGTATGTTTGTCATTCAAATGCACAACACATTCCCTAATTCAATCCCCATGCCCATAGCACTTGCCATATGAAAAACACATTGCACGACTATTATTTCTCGCCTGCGGTTCGAACACAAGGTGATCACAGTTCACACACAATGCATTGTTACAAAGGTGACTGGTGACTTCGGAAGACGGGACATGTAGTGAGTTAACATGAATCAAAAGCGCAACCCGATGAACTGTTCGAGTCTTATGATCTGAATGGGGTGGGTCTCTGGGATCTTTAAATCTAATCACACAGTACGCTGAATTTGTCTTTCGACAACAAGTCCATACCATACAATACATTCCCCATTCTGGTGCATCTTAGATCTGTTACAAATCTTTGCCTTCAAATCAGCCCAAAAAAGATCCATACTTTAGTTTGAAAATGCACAAAATCAATACATTCACAGCTAAAATCAATATTTATAATACAGCAGATGACAATTTAGGGTTTGTTTACAATTTGCCTTGCATTGTGGGACTTTTCTGTTTTTTTTTGTTTGTTTTTTAAATTTCAATTTTTCAAAACTTTGATATTAAAATAACATAATAAAAAAATAAAATCAAACCTTTTTAGGCTGCATTTACATGTAAGGCATTCCGATACCAGTCTGTGTTTCAAATTTCAAGTCTCTATCTGTAAATGAACTATTCCGTGTAATCCATGTGTCTCTTCTAAGGGCTCGGTTTGGTAATATTTCAGTACATTGAGAATAGAACAAAAAAACACTGTTTTGGAGCCGTTGTCATTTATTCCAACATTAAGGTACACATATCTGGAACTTTTTTCCTTCAACTATCCATGTAAAAGTCCTGAAAATCAAACGTCTTAACCCCTGTCGATATACTTGTTTGTTCACAAATTTCACTTCCGTACACAAAATGTCCATTTCAAATTGTTCACCACATCTCTGTGAGTAGGCAGATGGCACAGTCAGCAAATAGTCCTGCAAAATAAAACTCAGTGCTAATACAACCTGCCAAACATTACGTTTTATGTAATGGCATAGTAAACACAGTTTTCAAACACACTTTTTCACAAGTAACCAGGCCCTGAACTGTCAACACATTTTTTTTAAAGTACTACTTTCGTGGGTAACGTCCCGGAAGCAATATAATACCAGTCTGACACCATTTGTTAAGAATGTCGGCGATCATAGATGCAGCAATCTTCTCACTTCCGATATTTATACTTGATTTGTATCGCTTAACAATCACATTGTTAATCAGGGATGTGATAATCTTGTTGACTGATGTAAGGAATCACGTTTGTCGTTTGCCGATGTGCTAACCTTGATATGAGAATATATGAGAAGAAGCACTTTATTTCAAAATCAGTAAGCCATAGGCCCATGTGATCATACAATATTATATATATACATTTTAACAGACGTAGCAAGATCCGTACATATATGTATAAACAAATATCAGATGCAAAAATAAACACAGTTATACTGTTTACTTCTTTTTAGAGAACACAAACAGAAAACAAAAATGGAAACAAACACATGAACACTTCAGAATTTCCATTTAAAATTTCACGGAGAAGGAGACTAAACATATATAAATATATCAATGTTATGGTTGATGTATTATACTTAATCGTATCCATGTCATGAACATATAAGCACATACACATACGTTTCAAACACTATCAAAAAAAAAGAGCTCTATTTGCATTTGCAAGCGTGACTAAACCACCACACACAAGTAAACATGACTATGTGAAAATAAATTATTACAATATTAAAATAACACAACACATTACAATTGAGAAGGAGAAAATGAGAAAATGAGACATGGAATTACAATTACATCACATCAGTTAATTAGCGTTTTCCTCATTTCAAATGCTTTAAAAATATACACACTTAAATTTTTAATTTCTTTTTTATTTTTGCTGTAAAAAAGTTCTTTTAATTTGAACATGCTCGGTCGATTCCAAAAATTATTTTTCGGATGTCTTTAAACAGATCGCAATGTAAAATAAAATAAAACTCGTCTTCAAGTTAGTTGCAAATTATACATATTCTCTCTTCTAATGGTATACTTCTAGGTCTGTGACTACCAGTCTCTATCGAAAGGCTATGGGACGAGACAATTAACCTGGTCATCGATATTCTAAATTTTGATATGTTTATGCACTTAAGAAATAATTGAAAATCAAAACTAACAATTTCTTTAAAACATATTGCTCTCGATGAACTTTCTAAACGTTCATGCCAAGACTGTATTTTGTTATCATGAAGTCGTTGTTTGATTATACCTAAGGAAATATTCCCATCTCCGACACTCTGGTTTAGCCACACGTAGTAAAAACCCATTGACGATATTAAATCGCGAACTAGGGTTACCCATGGTACTTTGTTTGGGTAAATATCAGCATCTGCTTTTAGAACATTATTGTTTTCATTGCTGTTTAAATTTTTTTTAACCAATATTTAATAATTCTATAAAATCTGTTATTGATAAGGCAACACCTGCCCAGATTACCATACACAAAGTCATGTTGCGTTGTACGTTTTACTTTCAATATACGTTTGCAATAAAGTGTATGTATTCTTTCAATATTGTTTGCACTGTGGAAACCCCACACTTCACAAGAATAAATTAAAATGGGCAATATAAGCTTATCAAATAGTTCAAGTCTATGAGATTTAGAAATGTCTGTAAAGTTTAGAAGATACTTATTCAATTTGAATATTGCTTTTTGTGCTTTACCCGCTAACGTTAATTGCGTTCCACTGAAAGAACCGCCTTGGGTAAAAACAATTCCAAGGTTAGTAAGTGAATTCACAATTTCAATTTGTACACCATTGAATAAAAAACTATATTACGTGGTAACAATCCAGCTTTTCTGAAAACAATTATTTTAGTTGTTTTAACATTCACTTTCGACTTCCATTTCTTGCAGTAATCAGACAGAATATCAAGACCTGTTTGAAAACCTTCAGCGCTTTCTGAGAAAATAACAATATCATCAGCATATAGCAAGAGAAATAGTTTTGTCATGTATACCTCGATACCGTCAAATTCATTTAAAATGAAATATTTTTCAATATCATTTAAGAACATTGAGAAAAGAAAAGGAGATAAACATTCTCCTTGATGCACTCCGAGCAAGCATGAAAACTCGTTGCTTAACGTATTATTGTATTTAACTCGTGACTTAATACTATTATACATACTTTTAACTACATTGAACATTTCACTTCTTACACCCAATTTTATTAATTTATACCACATACTGTTTCTGTCTATATAATCAAAAGCTTTGCTAAAATCAATAAAACTACAATACATCTTATGACCACTATTTATCATATGTGTAATAAGTCCATGAAGAACAAATATGTTGTCAGTTGTACTCATACCACTGCGAAAGCCTGCCTGTGCTTCAATATATACATTGTAATTTTTCAGCCCAATAGCTTAAACGAGTATTTAATAGTCTCGTAAATAGTTTACCCAACATACTTAATAATGTAATTCCTCTATAATTATCGTTGTCATGAATAGAACCATTCTTATGTAGTGGGACGATATATCCTTCTGACGAAGACTCAGGAAAAATACCTGTGTTCAATATAATGGTAAACATAATAAAATCAAAAACTTTTTTTATCACTCACTTATCACTATTAATTAGGCCACCAATTATGAAACTGTAACAAAACATCGTATTGAATAAAACGACAGAAAAATATTCGCTTTTGTCACATATATGTATACATATTTAATATAGTTTTACAATGCATAACCAAATAACACAGAGGATTAACAAGCAATTAATTCCATACAAAGTCATGCGACGTTTGAATTATATGAGATTGCCACAGTTCACAAATGCTGTTATTATACGTCACGTTTACATTCCTGTATAAATTGTTCCTGTCAAAATTGCCCATACCCTTCGAGTGAAGTAATTTTTTCTGTTTACCGGTTAACAATTTTTACTATCACACGATTGTGACGTCACGGAAAGTATAATAATAGGTTTTAGTTTTTTCCAATGACGACACGCTTTGCGCATTTGTAAATCGGTGGACGCTTATTAAAATACAGTTGAAGTTATGTCAATCCTGAAACGCTTGGTTTACCAAACGACAATAAACAAATATGGTGAGCAGATTCGCGACAATTTCCGAAGCGGATTTGAATACCCTGGAACTGGACAAAGACTCTGCACATAATGTACACATACATATTTGTTATTCAGTATATAAAATAAATATTGCATCCAAGTGAGGATGTCAGTGGATATTGTCAACTTTCGGAAAAATAATGTCAACCGAGGCGAAGCCGAGGTTGATGTTATTTTCCTCAGGTTGACAATATCTACTGTCACCCTCACTGGGGTGCAATATTTATATAATACTGCCTTTAGTATAAAGAAAGATAAACATATCGGACAGGGAAAGCAGCATTCAAGGACGACAGTCAACCACAAAACACAAAAACAAACAGACAAACGAGAAGGCAAAAGTAATAAAAAATGCAAACGAGATCACAAACACAAAATGGTTGACAATAGGGCTACCGCCTTGGAACGGTCAGTGGCAAAGATAATTATTTAAAGATAATTAAACGATGTATCTGGTTAATACATGATAATTATATACATGAACAATATGCGACAATTCTTAATTTATATTAATAAAGTAAATATCATGCAATATCAAATTCGGCTTAAACTGATTATCTAAGAAATCAAAACATAAAAAAAACACACACAGCTGAAACAAAAGTGTGTATTATTTAGATAACACTACGTTGTGTATAATCCTTAAAGATACACAGTCCCTATTTTAACTGGTAATAAAGCAAGAATATGAATGAGTCATGTGTGAAGTAGTTACAAATCGACAGTCAACCACAAAACAAAAAAACAAACACGCAAACAGACAAACGAGAAGGCAAAAGTAATAAAAAATGCAAACGAGATCACAAACACAAAAGGGTTGACAATAGGGCTACCGCCTTGGAACGGTCAGTGGCAAATGATAATTATTTAAAGATAATTCAACGATGTATCTGGTTAATACATGATAATTATATAGATGCACAATATGCGACAATTCTAAATTTATATTAATATAGTAAATATCATGCAATATCAAATTCGGCTTAAACTGATTATCTAAGAAATCACAACATAAAAAAAAACACACACAGCTGAAACAAAAGTGTGTATTATTTAGATAATAACTACGTTGTGTATAATCCTTAAAGATACACAGTCCCTATTTTAACTGATAATAAAGCATGAATATGAATGAGTCACGTGTGAAGTAGTTTCAAATCGACGAACACCCCAATAGTCGGTATTTAAAGCGGAAATAGATGCGTAAAATTTCACATAAGTCCGGACTCTATAGTGCCCATCGCGTCAGGTATACCTTGACGTGTTCGTTGGCGGACGGACTATAAACCTTAGAACTACACACACACACACACACACGTAAAATTTCACATTTGTATTTAGACTCCGTACAGGTAACATCGATAAATATACGGCTTCAGAATATATGCGATAAAAAAAGAGTTGCCCGGAACGGGATTTGAACCACAGCCTTGCTCTTTTAAGTTTTGAAGGATGTACGCTGAATCACTAGACCACGGCTATTTATTGGTATGTTGTAGCATTTTTAACAATTAATAGGCATTACGTAATAACAAGTGCGCGCACACAAATTTAACACATCAAGCGCTAAATAACAAGTCTAGATATGGTTGTTTCGAGGCGAAGTATTAGTTTCATATTGATAACATACAGTATTACACCAGGCAATGTTAAGTTACACGTGCGACAAGATGGAATATATATTTATTGATCCGTCTTGAGTTTCCTTCAAATACGTTGAGTTATTTTTCCTCATAATAAATGGTAGTTAGTATACTATTTTCTCAATTAGCGTTATAGTTCAGTGGATAGAGCACCTGACTTGAAATCATAAAGTCGTGAGTTCGAGTCCCGAAAGTGGCTACATTGTTTCTTTAAAAATTACTGTTACCTGTGTATAGGTACGATATGCACTGGTCTATACAGTTAATGATTTTTTGCGCTATAGTTGCTCGCTTAAATACCCGATTTCGACATGAGCTGGTGAACATGAAGTTACAAATAAAGACAAGCCCACAAAGAAGAAATCGATTGATATAGAGACTCTGTAGCTTCAGTCAGGTTTTAATTTCATGGTTCTCATTCCTTGTTGATTTACCTCACGTTTACCCTCCTGTATAACATGCATATTACCATGGCGTGACACATGTTATATTATATACTAAGTCTCAGTATAAATCGTTATTAGTAAGTTCGTCTGTTGCACTCTCTGACAATGAATTGTTTTATGTGCGATCTGAATTCGGGATAACACGACTACCATCGAGTAAAGGATTTCCATATAATCTTACCCAGAAGTTAAATAATCTATGTATTACAAAATAAGTCAATGTATGATTTTAAGCGAAATGTTTCGTTCTGTTGAACGTTATCGGCTAATGACGTCGACGTCCGTAACACTTTATTGACGTCTTGACTGAACGTCAAAGTTAGTATATTTTGTGCTTGGAGTAATTAATATTTAGCGATTATAAAATATATTTAATTATATTAGGCAATAAAACAGTTATTTCATGGATATTTTGGGAACAGTCAAAAAAACTGTCCCAAATTATCAAGGATGACCTGGAGAACGGCTTCCCTCGGTCATCCCCGATACCTTGTGACAATAGTATTGCCTCTTCCCGAAACACCCATGAAATAACTGTATACGGTTTCCCGATTATGACGCTGAGTGATCAAAATATAAGTAATGTTTCATGATTGTACCGTTTATTTTTTCCAATCTTAACACGCTATGCGCAAATGAATCGGTGAACGTTTATTAAATATATGCGATACGGATACAACCTGATGTCGTTTATATTGTTAAAAGAATATTACATTGTGTAAAAAAATGTTTCAAAGAAAGGCATATTGTTTTTATTATCCATAACTTGTTGCTTAAATTAAAAATGTTAAAAATATCAATAATAAAAGTCCATCTTTTACTATCAAGTTTATTAGACGAGGCTTAGCCCTATTGTCAACCCTTTTGTGTTTGTGATGTCGTTTGCATTTTATATTAATTTTGCCTTTTCGTTTGCGTGTTTGTTTTGGTATTTTGTGGTTGACTGTCGTCCTTGAATGCTGCTTTCCCTGTCCGATATTTTTTATCCTTCTTTAGAAAACGAAGAATGTCAAGGATCTGCTGAGACATTCTTCGTTTTCGTGCCGAGCCTAATAAACTTTATAGTAAAGGCACTGACATAATATTCTATTTATCATGTAGATTATCCACATTTTCTGCATGAATTACTATTATAACCTATTTCTCAGAATGTTACGCTTATCGAGGACGCCGCTATGTTGTTGTTTTTCAGTTTTTTTTATGACGTCAGGCAACGTTACGTGCATGACGTCAGATAACGTACAATAAGCGCCGAGGAATCCGCATTGATTTGCTTTATTGGTCAGTGTGTAATAAAGCAAAATGTGTTAGGTCACCCCTTTATTAGGCAGAAAAGTGCTTATCTGCATGATAAATATTCTTATTACTCTTATTATGTTTTAGGGTGGAATGATTGGAGTGAATTTCCTAACCAAAATAAAATCTTATCACAGTGAATCTTTTTTTTTCAACAAGGTGCATCATATTTTGTTTTATTATTCTTTTCTCATCTCTATGAAAAAAGCATAATATATAATTAAAAGTGTAGTATGGATTAACAAACCGAACATGAAAAGTAGCATTCAAAGTCGACAGTCAACCACAAACACACAGAGAAACAAAGAACATCATTACAAATGAATAAAAGGTCAAATACGACATCACAAACACAAAGAGAGGGTTGACAATAGGGTTACTGCCTTGGAACGGTTAGTGGCAAAAAAGGCCGCTGGGGGTTTAAACCAGGTTCTAGGGTGCACCAAACCTCACACTTACCCTACTGTCATCCCAATTAAACGGGACAGTGTAAATAAAGAAATATTCTCTAACTAACAAGTCGATTCATTTGGGGTCAATGACAACATACTCCTGACAATTATACACAATTGAACACAAATATCTTAAAATGAACTCATTTCAAGTAAAGCTTTGAGTTTAGTCAAATGTGCACACATTTTTTCAAACGATACCAGATTTTCAAAACAAATGTCAGTCTTTCGGCGAAAAGCCGTGCTCATTCCAATAAAAAATAACGGATTCGTGCACGAGTTAATGACAAATGCACGGGTGAACATATCAATGACGTTTCCGCTAACGGTTTCAGCAATGTTTGTTGGCCATATTGATCCTACAATCCATGGTGGTATCCACGATAGCATGAATACTATCGTCACTGCAAACATCATGATGGTGGTTTTGTTTACTTTCTTGTCTAGTGGTTCTGTTTGGGTAACAACTGGCGGAGCTCTATACCGTGCTGTGCTAGTTTCTATTACGCGCGTTAAACCAGTTGTTAATGAATATTTCGAAGAACCCTGCAAGGGCGTTACTATGGTTTCTATTGTATTAGGATTCAAATTCATGGCAGAACTTTCATAACTAGTCCGCGTTAATTCCTTTACTCTCTCATTTCCCGTTGCACTTGCTTCACCCAATCTGCCGTCATGGTGTACTTGCTGGTCCAATGGATTGACTGTTTTTGGGACCGGGTTAGATCTAGACACATTTTGTGTTGACATCATGTTTAATAGTTCGATTGGATGAATCGTACGCCTTGCAAGATGTATTTTCTTTCTTATGACATAGGCTATCTGCAGATGGAAAAATATCAGTTGTTTTTATTAAATATTATGAACTCTTTACAAGTATATATTTTTAAGTTCAAATGCACGTGCATAGAAAATTAACTAGAAATTAGACAACAACGAAAATGGAAACAATTATTTTGAGAACGATGACTTCAAGTTCTAAACAATCATATATGGAATTTTGATAATAATGATGTGAAACAAAACAGAAATCATTAAATAAATAATGTGAACGTCGTAATGCCGAAACAGAAGCGCTTTGAGCGCATTGTCGTCACGCCGAGAGAGTGCGGTCGGCAAGTCTTGATGCAGCAGTCAATTGCCATCAACGACAAGGTAAGAGCTGAAGCATAGCTCATTGTGTTCTCAGCATACAGGACAATCCGGCACATTACCGTAGAACCGAGAGCTTTCCACATACCTGCTTAAGCAAAAAAAAAAAATTTATGCCAATGAGACAAACCTAAATATACGATAGCTTTATATAAGGCTGGTGGGTATGTACCTAATGAAAATGGGAGCCTAATAAAGTTCTTCGGCCATATTTTGTTTCATAAACATGTTTATCTTTATTTAAATCAAAATCAATACACAGCAATAGATATTTGCAATTCGCACATTGCAATATCTGTGAAAGGTGAGAATAAGATTTTATTTGAAGACGTAGAAAACTGTGAACATGTAAATTAATCCACAGGTAAATGTATTTATCAATTATCTTGCAACAGTTGTGCAGCTATACAATTCAGATTTACCTCATTTCTACGTGCAATCACGCAATGGTATAAGTAGTGTCTACGTCATGCAAATAATACTTATTTTTACATACAACTTAGTAGTGGTTTTAAATATATATTTCTTTCCGGGACAATTAAGCAAATGTTCGTATGATGTTTAGGAGTTAAATTTGTTAATGGATAATACTACAAAAAGGGTGGCCATTCATCTTTTACACTTGATGTACTACTAAACATGGCAGGAAAGCCGTATATAAGGCAGTTTTATAGTGAACCTATATCATTACTTTAACTGCGGTCGACAAAGTTACATTAAAAATACACACCCATTCACTTATATTATAACTTATAACATGTTTTACTATATGTAGTAACAAAAACGGCTGTTTTTCGTGTAATACAGTCATTGTCTCTGCGGTCATATTAGAAAAGCGCGTAAAACGGCTGGACAAAATTCCTTATGAAGGACAAAAAGAAACATATGGCGGGTCGAAAATCCATATTAAATCTAGACCGCGTTACATACATGTAGCATTAAATTATAGATATTTTATAATAATTTATCAGAAACCAGTCATATCGTGCATCCAACCACATCGACAACTGCGACGGTTGAAAATGTCAGAATGCGCACTACCCTCGCAATAGATCGTTAGAGATGAGGACTGACATAAATTAAATTGTGCAATAATCAAAAACAAGAACAATAACAATTCCGTTGTCCCTGTCCGATATTTTTATCTTTCTTTAAATCAAAATATGACGTGGAAAAAAATGGGTGACTGGCTTGGAGATGTTAATAGCTCGAGGGAAACTAAATATGCATTTAGAACTGTATTCTTGACCATTATGAAATAAAATGGATCAAGGGTCAAATATTCATTTCTTTTTGGGGCTGTCATGCGATAATTTGGAATTTTTCACGCGCATAAAGTCGAAGTTTGCGTGACGTCATGTTGTAAATAAACGTACAACGTCAATTGCTGATGCAACAGTTAAACGTTTTAACATCACGTGCTGCTTCTCGTAAGTTAAAAATAAGAAATTATTATTAAATTAACTTAAAAATATGTTTTTTGAAAGTTCAAGTTGAATCTCTCAAAATCTCGCCAAAATCGCCCAAAACGTTGGGGCGATTTCAAACGTCGTTTTCCCCAGGCCCTGGTTCTGGATCCGTGTAGCATAGCGTAACGAAGAAATCAGAAGCGGGCCAGGTGACCGAGGCTAGGCTAATCCAAGCAGTTGATCAATATCGTTATTGTTGTCGTTATACAGTTAGCATTGTAGGCTTTATCTTTTTTCAGTTTGTGGATGTAATTCAATGCGTTTTTAAGTGCATTCCTACACCAGAATCCTTTGTAAATAAAACGTACCAGTAAATATAGATTACACATTCAAACATAAAAGTGATATACGCTGACAATATACAGTAGAGAGAGAGAGAGAGCCTATGATATATATTTCCATGGTTTATATCCTACCACCAGTTAAGCAACAGTAGAGTACTGACTGTGTGAATTTACGTTATGAATTTGATTCTATAATGGTAACTATGATTTGAGACAGAATCAAACTCCAGGGTTTGCTTATACACCTGAGGGTATAGTGTAGAATCACCCTAAATTGGTTGCTTTCTTATATTCACTAATTAACTATGTGTAATAAAACATATGTCTCGTGATATCATACAGTACGTATGAGTTGGGTTGATTGTTGTTGTATGTCATTTACTTATTTTGCTTAGGTGCTTGTTCCGCTAAAGGTTATTTGAAATTTACAAACACAATCTACTGCTACCTACATATGATATATCAAACACGTTTAGTGG
>JAWPHD010020227.1:30000-32635 GCA_037043455.1 Cyrtodaria siliqua | reverse complement strand
CAGTTCTTACACATATATATTCCGTTCTTACATATATATACACATATATATTCCGTTCTTACACATATATATTCCGTTCTTACACGTACATATAATCCGTTCTTACACATATATATTCCGTTCTTACGCATATATTTTCAGTTCTTACGCAAATATATTCAGTTCTTACACATATATTCAGTTCTTACAGATATATATTCAGTTCTTACGCATATATATTTAGTTCTTACGCATATATATTCAGTTCTTACGCATATATATTCATTTCTTACACAAATATGTTCAGTTCTTACACATATATATTCCGTTCTTACACGTACATATTCCGTTCTTACAAATATATATTCCATTCTTACACATATATATTCCGTTCTTACACATATATATTCAGTTCTTACACATATATATTCATTTCTTACACATATATATTCCGTTCTTACACATATATACACATATATATTCCGTTCTTACACAAATATATTCCGTTCTTACACGTACATATTCCGTTCTAACACATATATATTCCGTTCTTACACATATATATTCCGTTCATAAGCATATATATTCAGGACTTACGTATATATATTCAGTTCTTACACATATATATTCCGTTCTTTTACATATATATTCCGTTCTTACACATATATATTCCGTTCTTACACGTATATTTTCCGTTCTTGCACATATATATTCCGTTCTTACACATATATATTCAGTTCTTACACATATATATTCCGTTCTTACACATATATATTCAGTTCTTACACATATATATTCCGTTCTTACGCATATATATTCAGTTCTTACGCATATATATTCAGTTCTTACGCATATATATTCATTTCTTATACATATATGTTCAGTTCTTACGCATATATATTCAGTTTTACGCATATATATTCAGTTCTTACGCATATATATTCAGTTCTTACACATATATATTGAGTTCTTACACATATATATTCAGTTCTAACACATATATATTCACTTCTTACACATATATATTCCGTTCTTACACATATATATTCCGTTCTTAGACATATATACACATATATATTCCGTTCAAACACATATATATTCCGTTCTTACACATATATATTTAGTTCTTACAGATATATATTCCGTTATTACACATATATATTCCGTTCTTACACATATATATTCCGTTCTTACACGTACAAATTCCGTTCTTACAAATATATATTCCGTTCTTACTCATATATATTCCGTTCTTACGCATATATATTCAGTTCTTACGCAAATATATTCAGTTCTTACACATATATTCAGTTCTTACAGATATATATTCAGTTCTTACGCATATATATTCAGTTCTTACGCATATATATTCATTTCTTACACATATATGTTCAGTTCTTACACATATATATTCCGTTCTTACACGTACATATTCCGTTCTTACAAATATATTCCGTTCTTACACATATATATTCCGTTCTTACACATATATATTCAGTTCTTACACATATATATTCACTTCTTACACATATATATTCAGTTCTTACACATATATTTTCCGTTCTTACACATATATACACATATATATTCCGTTCAAACACATATATATTCCGTTCTTACACGTACATATTCCGTTCTTACACATATATATTCCGTTCTTACACATATATATTCAGTTCTTACACATATATATTCCGTTCTTACATATATATACACATATATATTCCGTTCTTACACATATATATTCCGTTCTTACACGTACATATTCCGTTCTTACACATATATATTCCGTTCTTACACGTACATATTCCGTTCTTACACATATATATTCTGTTCTTACTCATATATATTCCGTTCTTACGCATATGTATTCATTTCTTACGCATATATATTCAGTTCTTACACATATATTCAGTTCTTACAGATATATATTCAGTTCTTACGCATATATTAATAAGGTCTTACGCATATATATTCAGTTCTTACGCATATATATTCATTAATTACACATTTATGTTCAGTTCTTACACATATATATTCCGTTCTTACACGTACATATTCTGTTCTTACACATATATATTCCGTTCTTACACATATATATTCACTTCTTACACATATATATTCAGTTCTTACACATATATATTCCGTTCTTACATATATATACACATATATATTCCGTTCTTACACATATATATTGCGTTCTTACACGTACATATTCCGTTCTTACACATATTTATTCCGTTCTTACACATATATATTCAGTTCTTACACATATATATTCAGGTCTTACGCATATATATTCAGTTCTTGCACATACATATTCAGTTCTTACACATATATATTCAGTTCTTACTCTTATATATTCAGTTCTTACACTTATATATTCCGTTCTTACAAATATATATTCCGTTCTTACACATACATATTCCGTTCTTACACATATATATTCCGTTCTTACACATATATATTCCGTTCTTACGAATATATATTCAGTTCTTACGCATATATATTCAGTTCTTACACATATATATTCAGTTCTTACGCATATATATCCAGTTCTTACGCATATATATTCATTTCTTACGCATATATATTCATTTCTTACATATATATGTTCAGTTCTTACACGTACATATTCCGTTCTTACACATATATA
>JAWPHD010020227.1:20000-22500 GCA_037043455.1 Cyrtodaria siliqua | reverse complement strand
GACTTAACACAAGGTTTTCTCTCTGTTGTAAGTTACCTTGAGGAAAATGACAATGAACAAATTACGATTAAAGATCTTGTTGACAAAATGTTAGAGATTTGTGGTGATGCTGCATTTAGCCTTACCTATATGAAACAGAAATTACAAGAACATTTTGGATCATCGATTATTATAACTCAAATACAAGGTAAAAGCAATGTTGTTACTTTAAGGAGGACAGCGACTTCGATTCTACATGAATTCTACCAGCGTCAAAAAAGTGGGGATAGTGAAACTGAAAAAATCGCGATTATAAACGCAGCAGCTAGGCTAATCAGATCTGATATCAAATCAATGGAGTGTAATAAGACAATGTACCCTTCTCCTTTAGAACTATCGTCTGTAGAGCATAACAATGACTATCTACCAGAGAGCTTAAGGTTACTGTTAAGAACTGTATTCATTGAGAAGAATGCTGATGTCAAGATTGCGTCAGTTGGTCAAGCAATTATCCAAGCAGCTAGACCACGAGTTATTATTGCACCACTTCAAATAGGACTTGGAGTCCAACTTCATCATCAATTTGTTTCTCAGTTCTTGATAGATACACTCAACAAACTTGGATTCTGTGCTTCTTATACAGAAGTTCAAAAGTTTGAATTATGTGCCGCAGTATCACAAGGTACTGATATACCTGGTTTTATTCCAGGAAGTTGTATACAATACGTAGCAGACAACGTGGATCATAATATCAGAACATTAGACGGTCACGGAACATTCCATGGATGGGAGTTATTGCATGTGTTACTCCGGCAACAAGAAAGCATTTACCTATTAAAAGAATGGATGTTACCAAAGAAGACATTCTTGCTGCTGGAGATATTCGTATATTGTACTGGAAGAAAAATGAAACGAAGAAACAATTGATATTTGAAGAACTTAATGAATTAAAAGTGGTCGACAACACATGGAAACTTGATCTACTTCTCAAATTGTCATGGCTATTAGGCCAGTTAGGCCGGGTTGGTCAGGTCAAATGCAGATGCTTCAAAAAGGCGGCAGCCCAGGAAAATCGTCCATAGTGTTTATGCCTATGATTGACATGGATCCAAATGACATGTCATGTATATACACAACTCTTAAATTTGTCGGTGACCACGCAGCAAAGTATGGGATGAATCCAGTCATTACCTTTGATCAGCCTTTGTACTGGAAAGCATTAATTGTGATATTAAATGAACCAGAAAACAGCAACCTGCAAAAAGTCGTATTGAGATTAGGCGGTTTCCACACAATGATGAGCTATCTTGGATGCATCGGCCATCTGATGCAGGGATCTGGTCTTAGCGAACTATTGGAAACTGGGTACGCTTCAAATGCTGTGGTTCACATGATGAGTGGGAAAGCAATCGCAAGGGCTATCAGGGGACATTTGCTAGTTGACAATGCGCTTAATTCAATGATTGTGTCGGAATTATTTGGTCTGTCGCTCCCCGGTGCAGAGAATGAGCAAAGAAACTTATCTATTGCCGACAATGTTCTGGCTGGGCAAGAAGCGGACAATGAAAGCACCTCTGAAAATACAGTGTCAGCGAATGAAAACGATATTACTGAAATCGGTACAATTTACGATGACCTTATTTCGGGAAAGATTGAAGTTCAGTCTATTTCTGAAATTGATCTACTCGACAAAATCCACAAGCACGTCTCTGAATACAAACAGAGTCTGAAAAGGTATAAAACAGCAGCCCTTTGGATTCAGTATATGGAGATGATAGATATTTTGCAAACATTTGTAAAAGCAGAGCGGACAAGTAATTGGGATCTTCATCTAAAAACACTATCACAGATGCTTCCTTATTTTGCCTCTGCTGGACACACTTTATATCTGAAATCGGCATATGTGTATTTGCAAGTGATGGGAAAGCTTGAGATAACCAACAACGATGCGATGAAAATTTGGGACATCAGACAAACAAAGATGGCACTGGGAGTCAATAACTGTCGCTATATGCCCTTCGTTCATGCGATCACAGGATGCGATACCACGTCTCGTATATTTGGGGTTGGGAAAGGTGCTGCACTAAAAAAGCTAGTGAATGACCAACACTTCAGGGAGTGTGCAGAAGTATTTTGCACTGAGGATAAAACAAAAGAAGAAATACAAAAAGCCGGAGAACATGCACTTATATATCTATATGGCGGTGTTCCATTTGAGGGACTAGATTTATTGCGCTTTAGAAACTTCGCAAGAAAGGTGATGTCAAGCACAATACACGTACAGGTGCATTCACTTCCACCCACATCCGCAGCAGCACAATACCACAGCATGAGGGTATATTTTCAAGTGCAAAAATGGATCGACTCAGACGATAAACTATTACCACAAGAGTTGGGATGGTCAGTTGTAGGCAATAAGCTATTACCAGTAAAGACACATTTACCACCGGCTCCAGAAAGCCTTTTGAAAATTATTAAATGCAACTGTAAAGCGAACTGTGACACCAAACGTTGTACTTGT
>JAWPHD010020227.1:0-7500 GCA_037043455.1 Cyrtodaria siliqua | reverse complement strand
GTACAAATTCCGTTCTTACACATATATATATTCAGTTCTTACGCATATATATTCATTTCTTACTCATATATATTCAGTTATTACACATATATATTCAGTTCTTACACATATATATTCCGTTCTTACACATATATATTCAGTTCTTACACATATATATTCAGTTCTTACGCATATATATTCATTTCTTACGCATAAATATTCCGTTCTTACACATATATTCCGTTCTTACACATATATTCCGTCCTGACGCATATATATTCCGTTCTTTCGCATATATATTCAGTATACGCAAATATATTCAGTTCTTACGCATATATATTCAGTTCTTACGCATAAATATTCCGTTCTTACACATATATATTCCGTTCTTACACGTATTTATTCCGTTCTTACACATATATTTTCCGTTCTTACACATATCTATTCCGTTCTTACACATATATATTCCGTTCTTACGCATATATATTCAGTATTTACACATATATATTCCGTTCTTACACATATATATTCCGTTCTTACGCATATATATTCAGTTCTTACGCATATATATTCAGTTCTTACACATATATATTCAGTTCTTACACATATATATTCTGTTCTTACGCATACATATTTTCAGTTCTTACTCATATATATTCCGTTCTTACGCATATAGATTCCGTTCATACGCATATATATTCAGGTCTTACGCATATATATTCAGTTCTTACGCATATATATTCAGTTCTTACGAATATATATTCAGTTCTTACGAATATATATTCAGTTCTTACACATATATATTCAGTTCTTGCACATATATATTCCGTTCTTACACGTATATATTCCGTTCTAACACATATATATTCCGTTCTTACACATATATATTCCGTTCTTACACATATATATTCCGTTCTTACACATATATATTCCGTTCTTACACATATATATTCCGTTCTTACGCATATATATTCAGTTCTTACGCATATATATTCATTTCTTACACATATATGTTCAGTTCCTACGCATATATATTCAGTTTTACGCATATATATTCAGTTCTTACGCATATATATTCAGTTCTTACACATATACATTCCGTTCTTACACGTACAAATTCCGTTCTTACACATATATATATTCCGTTCTTACGCATATATATTCATTTCTTACTCATATATATTCAGTTATTACACATATATATTCAGTTCTTACACATATATAATCAGTTATAACACATATATATTCAGTTCTTACACATATATATTCCGTTCTTAAACATATATATTCAGTTCTTACACATATATATTCAGTTCTTACGCATATATATTCAGTTCTTACGCATAAATATTCCGTTCTTACACATATATATTTCGTTCTTACACATATATTCCGTCCTGACGCATATATATTCCGTTCTTTCACATATATATTCAGTATACGCAAATATATTCAGTTCTTACGCATATATATTCAGTTCTTACGCATAAATATTCCGTTCTTACACATATATATTCCGTTCTTACACGTTTTTATTCCGTTCTTACACATATATATTCCGTTCTTACACATATCTATTCCGTTCTTACACATATATATTCCGTTCTTACGCATATATATTCAGTATTTACACATATATATTCCGTTCTTACACATATATATTCCGTTCTTAAGCATATATATTCAGTTTTACGCATATATATTCAGTTCTTACGCATATATATTCAGTCCTTACGCATATATATTACTTTCACATGCATATATATTCAGTTCTTACGCATATATATTCAGTTCTTACTCATATATATTCAGTTTTTACGCATATATATTGAGTTCTTACGCATATATATTCAGTTCTTACATATATATGTTCAGTTCTTACACATATATATTCCGTTCTTACACGTACATATTCCGTTCTTACACATATATATTCCGTTCTTACACATATATATTCCGTTCTTACACATATATATTCAGTTCTTACACATATATATTCACTTTTTACACATATATATTCAGTTCTTACATATATATATTCAGTTCTTACACATATATATTCAGTTCTTACACATATATATTCCGTTCTTACACATATATATATTCCGTTCTTACACATATATATTCCGTTCTTACACATATATATTCAGTTCTTACACATATATATTCCGTTCTTACACATATATATTCCGTTCTTACACATATATATTCCGTTCTTACACGTACAAATTCCGTTCTTACAAATATATATTCCGTTCTTACTCATATATATTCCGTTCTTACGCATATATATTCAGTTCTTACGCATATATATTCAGTTCTTTCGCATATATATTCATTTCTTACACATATATGTTCAGTTCTTACACATATATATTCCGTTCTTACACGTACATATTCCGTTCTTACAAATATATATTCCGTTCTTACACATATATATACAGTTCTTACACATATATATTCACTTCTTACACATATATATTCACTTCTTACACATATATATTCAGTTCTTACACATATATATTCCGTTCCTACATATATATACACATATATATTCCGTTCTTACACATATATATTCCGTTCTTACACGTACATATTCCGTTCTAACACATATATATTCCGTTCTTACACATATATATTCCGATCAGAAGCATATATATTCAGGACTTACGTATAATATATTCAGTTCTTACACATATATATTCCGTTCTTTTACATATATATTCCGTTCTTACACATATATATTCCGTTCTTACACGTATATATTCCGTTCTTACACATATATATTCCGTTCTTACACATATATATTCAGTTCTTACACATATATATTACGTTCTTACACATATATATTCAGTTCTTACACATATATATTCCGTTCTTACGCATATATATTCAGTTCTTACGCATATATATTCAGTTCTTACGCATATATATTCATTTCTTACACATATAAGTTCAGTTCTTACGCATATATATTCAGTTTTACGCATATATATTCAGTTCTGACGCATATATATTCAGTTCTTACACATATATATTGAGTTCTTACAGATATATATTCAGTTCTTACACATATATATTCACTTCTTACACATATATATTCCGTTCTTACACATTTATATTCCGTTCTTACACATATATATTCAGTTCTTACGCATATATATTCCGTTCTTACACATGAATATTCCGTTTTTACAAATATATATTCAGTTCTTACACATATATATTCGTTCATACGCATATATATTTTCAGTTCTTACTCATATATATTCCGTTCTTACGCATATATATTCCGTTCTTACGCATATATATTCAGTTCTTACGCATATATATTCAGTTCTTACGCATATATGTTCAGTTCTCACACATATATATTCCGTTCTTACACGTACATATTCCGTTCTTACACATATATATTCAGTCCTTACGCATATATATTACTTTCTCATGCATATATATTCAGTTCTTACGCATATATATTCAGTTTCTTACTCATATATATTCAGTTTTTACGCATATATATTGAGTTCTTACGCATATATATTCAGTTCTTACATATATATGTTCAGTTCTTACACATATATATTCCGTTCTTACACGTACATATTCCGTTCTTACACATATATATTCCGTTCTTACACATATATATTCCGTTCTTACACATATATATTCAGTTCTTACACATATATATTCACTTTTTACACATATATATTCAGTTCTTCTACATATATATATTCAGTTCTTACACATATATATTCAGTTCTTACACATATTTATTCCGTTCTTACACATATATATATTCCGTTCTTACACATATATATTCCGTTCTTACACATATATATTCAGTTCTTACACATATATATTCCGTTCTTACACATATATATTCCGTTCTTACACATATATATTCCGTTCTTTACACGTACAAATTCCGTTCTTACAAATATATATTCCGTTCTTACTCATATATATTCCGTTCTTACGCATATATATTCAGTTCTTTCGCATATATATTCATTTCTTACACATACATGTTCAGTTCTTACACATATATATTCCGTTCTTACACGTACATATTCCGTTCTTACAAATATATATTCCGTTCTTACACATATATATACAGTTCTTACACATATATATTCACTTCTTACACATATATATTCACTTCTTACACATATATATTCAGTTCTTACACATATATATTCCGTTCTTCTACTATATATACACATATATATTCCGTTCTTACACATATATATTCCGTTCTTACACGTACATATTCCGTTCTAACACATATATATTCCGTTCTTACACATATATATTCCGATCAGAAGCATATATATTCAGGACTTACGTATATATATTCAGTTCTTACACATATATATTCCGTTCTTTTACATATATATTCCGTTCTTACACATATATATTCCGTTCTTACACGTATATATTCCGTTCTTACACATATATATTCCGTTCTTACACATATATATTCAGTTCTTACACATATATATTCCGTTCTTACACATATATATTCAGTTCTTACACATATATATTTCCGTTCTTACGCATATATATTCAGTTCTTACGCATATATATTCAGTTCTTACGCATATATATCATTTCTTACACATATAAGTTCAGTTCTTACGCATATATATTCAGTTTTACGCATATATATTCAGTTCTGACGCATATATATTCAGTTCTTACACATATATATTGAGTTCTTACAGATATATATTCAGTTCTTACACATATATATTCACTTCTTACACATATATATTCCGTTCTTACACATTTATATTCCGTTCTTACACATATATATTCAGTTCTTACGCATATATATTCCGTTCTTACACATGAATATTCCGTTTTTACAAATATATATTCAGTTCTTACACATATATATTCCGTTCATACGCATATATATTTTCAGTTCTTACTCATATATATTCCGTTTTTACGCATATATATTCCGTTCTTACGCATATATATTCAGTTCTTACGCATATATATTCAGTTCTTACGCATATATGTTCAGTTCTCACACATATATATTCCTTTCTTACACGTACATATTCCGTTCTTACACATATATATTCCGTTCTTACACATATATATTCACTTCTTACTCATATATATTCACTTCTTACACATATATATTCCGTTCTTTACATATATATACACATATATATTCCGTTCTTACACATATATATCCGTTCTTACACGTACATATTCCGTTCTCACACATATATATTCCGTTCTTACACATATATATTCCGTTCTTACACGTACATATTCCGTTCTTACACATATATATTCTGTTCTTAACTCTTATATATTCCGTTCTTACGCATATGTATTCATTTCTTACGCATATATATTCAGTTCTTACACATATATTCAGTTCTTACAGATATATATTCAGTTCTTACGCATATATATTCAGTTCTTACGCATATATATTCAGTTCTTACGCATATATTTTCATTACTTATACTAATATGTTTAGTTCTTACACATATATATTCCGTTCTTACACGTACATATTCCGTTCTTACACATATATATTCACTTCTTACACATATATATTCCAGTTCTTACACATATATATTCCGTTCTTACATATATATACACATATATATTCCATTCTTACACATATATATTCCGTTCTTACACGTACATATTCCGTTCTTACACATATATATTCCGTTCTTACACATATATATTCAGTTCTGACGCATATATATTCAGTTCTTACGCATATATATTCAGTTCTTGCACATATATATTCAGTTCTTACACATATATATTCAGTTCTTACTCTTATATATTCAGTTCTTACACTTATATATTCCTTTCTTACAAATATAAATGCCGTTCTTACACGTACATATTCCGTTCTTACACATATATATTCCGTTCTTACACATATATATTCCGTTCTTACGAATATATATTCAGTTCTTACGCATATATATTCAGTTCTTACACATATATATTCAGTTCTTACGCATATATATCCAGTTCTTACGCATATATATTCATTTCTTACGCATATATATTCATTTCTTACATATATATGTTCAGTTCTTACACATATATATTCCGTTCTTACAAGTACATATTCCGTTCTTACACATATATATTCCGTTCTTACACATATATATTCCGTTCTTACACATATATATTCAGTTCTTACACATATATATTCACTTTTTACACATATATATTCAGTTCTTACATATATATATTCAGTTCTTACACATATATATTCAGTTCTTACACATATATATTCCGTTCTTACACATATATATATTCCGTTCTTACACATATATATTCAGTTCTTGCACATATATATTCCGTTCTTACACGTATATATTCCGTTCTAACACATATATATTCCGTTCTTACACATATATATTCCGTTCTTACACATATATATTCAGTACTTACACATATATATTCCGTTCTTACACATATATATTCCGTTTTTTCACATATATACTACGTTCTTTCACGTATATATTCCGTTCTAACACATATATATTCCGTTCTTACACATATATATTCCGTTCTTACACATATATATTCTGTTCTTACACGTACATATTCCGTTCTTACACATATATATATTCCGTTCTTACACATATATATTCCGTTCTTACGAATATATATTCAGTTCTTACGCATTATATATTCAGTTCTTACACATATATATTCCGTTCTTACGCATATATATTCAGTTCTTACACATATATATTCAGTTCTTACGCATATATATTCATTTCTTACACATATATGTTTCAGTTCTTACGCATATATATTCAGTTTTACGCATATATATTCAGTTCTTACGCATATATATTCAGTTCTTAACACATATATATTGAGCTCTTACACATATATATTCAGTTCTTACACATATATATTCACTTCTTACACATATATATTCAGTTCTTACACATATATTTTCCGTTCTTACACATATATATTCAGTTCTTACGCCTATATATACCGTTCTTACACATACAAATTCCGTTCTTACACATATATATTCCGTTCTTACTCATATATATTCCGTTCTTACGCATATATATTCAGTTCTTACGCAAATATATTCAGTTCTTACACATATATTCAGTTCTTACAGATATATATTCAGTTCTTACGCATATATACTCAGTTCTTACACATATATATTCACTTCTTACGCATATATATTCATTTCTTGCACATATATGTTCAGTTCTTACACATATATATTCCGTTCTTACACGTACATATTCCGTTCTTACAATATATATTCACGTTCTTACACATATATATTCCGTTCTTACACATATATATTCAGTTCTTACACATATATATTCACTTCTTACACATATATATTCAGTTCTTACACATATATATTCAGTTCTAACACATATATATTCAGTTCTTACACATATATATTCAGTTCTTACACATATATATACCTTTCTTACTTATATATATTCAGTTCTTACACATATATATGCAGTTCTT
>JAWPHD010020226.1:0-32639 GCA_037043455.1 Cyrtodaria siliqua | reverse complement strand
GCAAAGCTCCAAACAGCGGAGTATCTCAATACCTGGTCTGAAATGTCGATCAACGATGCAGACTCTGTCGTTTTGGTTTGGGGCATCTAGAATATCTTACAAGTGTTCAACAATCGATGGATAGATGTGTTCCATGACGAAGTTAACATCTTCATTGCTGTAGGACAACAATAAAGGGTACTTGTATACATGGTTGCCATTCCTGAATCTAGTCACGTTGTTTTGCAATGTCCGTTGATGCACCTTCTTCTTCTTGATATGTTTGTATACATGTATACAATGATTATAGCAGCAACCCATCCGGAGATGGGTTGAGTAATGGACACAATCAAAATGTGCTTTATCCGATCTGATCGTTCACAGTCGTCGACCATTTTCGATACGGAAGAGGCCGTAAGATCAGTTAAGTGACCGTTGAATATGAATGTATGGTTTCCACTTTGGTGATCAAACATTGACGACACAGTGAACCAGTCTAAGAACTGCCGATCAGTACATAACATGATAAAGTGTTTTGATCTAGAGTTGCATGGAATTTAGACATACGTATGTTGTTCGTCTCGACGCCGGACGAGCTTTGGAGCCACTGCTGATTTTCTGAGTCTAAATACTGAATATCATTTTGTGACAGATCCAGATACGCCAGATTCTGCAGACGAGAAAGGTGAATCTGTGTCCGGTGATTACTTCTGAGATACAACTCTCTTAGGTTGGTTAGTCTGAAATAGATTTGCTGATAAAAACGTCAGTCCGTTGTTTGAAATGTCCAGAATCTCCAATTGCATCACGGGTCTAAAGAGTTTTGAAAACAGCGTTGTTTTGTATGTCTGCATTTTCCACCAACTATTGTCAGATAAATTCAGAAGTTTACTGGGATTGAAGTTTACAAATAGATCTGGACTTATATACTCCATGTTATTTACTTGTAATTGCAACGTTTCGAGAAAGGGAAACGCATTAGTATCTAAGAAGAAATCCATATATTGGAGGTTGTTTCCTTGGAGAGAAATGTTACGTACATCAAAGATCCCGTTATGTCTATGAAACACAGCTGTTGAGTTATGTGTTATTGTTGGCCAATGTGTTTGAAATTCATCAAGCGTTATGCTAAGTAAGTGTTTTCCAATTCAAAGCTCAGGTTGAATAACGGATAGGTCAACCGGTTTGCCAGAAAATTGGAAATCTGTATTTGTAAACTGATACGGCAAATTAATACCGGTCCAGTCGAGGTCCAGTCGAGGTGATGCAAAGAGTCGCACATTAATACGGATACTTCAGTTCTCCTCAAAATTACTGAATTAGCCATATCTACCAGGGTTAGCCATATCTACCAGGGTTAGCGAAGAAAACGCAGGCAGCATTCCCGTCAAGTCCAGTACTGTTATACGCATATTTCTAGCATATAATTCAGTTACGTTTATGATTGCAAGTGTTTGAAAGAATTTTGCGTCAAACACATTACCCACCGATGAATTACCAACCTCATTCAACCTATCAAGTTTTAAAACGTTCAGGTTTGGAAGTATCATTTTATTACTCAGCGACTGTAGAACGTTATCTAATAATGACAACCTCAGACAGTATGAGAGATCCATTTCCAATAAGTTTCTCAAACCATTAAAAGCTCCGTTTTGTATATTTAGCAGCCTCTCTAAATGCAGTCCTAAGTATTGTAAATGTTCCTAATTGATAAACGTATGTTTTTAATATAACCAACAAATTGTGTGTGAACCAAATGATTTTGAAAAAGTTCCAGTTCAGTAACTCTGGGAGACTCTCTCTAATGCACTACTTCCGAGGGAAACACATTAGGTGTCAGACAAGTGAAATTCAATCTCATTATAATCAGACCCTTTATCACGCTACGATCATCTACCCTATTATAGCGGACGGTAGCAAAGCGTAATTAGGATATGATTTTAATGAGATTGAGAGAAATTTAGCCCATTGAACAAAATGCAAACTATGCTATTTTGTAAATCAGCCACTAGCTCTACAACATTCATTCACTAAAATACACTGTCATTTTTTGAATCACACACATATGTCTCTCAGTTAAAAAATACATCAAATCGGTCATTTAACAGTTCTCGCCATTCATTCACACTATTCGTATTGTGAAATAAACATATTTCAAAGCCGCATCTCTATCTATCCTTTGTGCTCATATTCTCCGAAGACATAATCCTCAAAACACACCCAAGTACTTGCTATTCATGACAAAAGACATAACACTTTACCATGTTTAACATCAAGTTAAATTTAACTGTGACATGAAAAATAACTTGTGAAAAGAAAATACATGCAAATTACAAACGCTCTTAATAACACTGTTTGAGTTCAAACTTCGCCCTTAATTAGGCTTAACAGTATTTATTAAAATGCACACTGGCTATAAAAAAAATCGCCTCAAATACAAATCAGTATTTTTATTAATTATTGGTCCTTTGTGATAATCAAGCCCAATATTTGTGGCTTTTAAGGTAGAATACCGCGTAAGCCGGTTTTAGAGGGCGTGAGAGGTGTTGTACCTTATATTACCTCTCATGAACAGACTCAAAAAACCCGAGTCTGCTACTTGTATCTCTTGTTTGTGTGTGTTGCTTCCAAGGGATCCCCTTTTCGGTATTTATTGACATTCACACTAGAGCGTTTGTTTAGTGGTGTGTGGCGGCTGTAAAATGTCGACCGACTGCGAATCTATATAGTGTTATCATTTACTGGTCCTTTGGGATCATCAAGCCCAATCTTTGTGACTTTGAAGTAGAATACCCTAAAGCCGGCGTTAGGTGTTGCACCTTATATAATATTATACATGTTCTACTCTTTAAGCTATATAATCACTCAATTGTCTGTTAAACTTGACAGTCCTGCCCACGCTTGTTTTCATTATAACTGGTGTCTCTTTTACGATGCAACCAATTTCCTAATCACTCTTCTGCAGCAATCTCCTGATTTCCATAATCGTATGTGTTTTTCATAGTCTGACAGTAAGTTTCTTCGTTGAGAATACCTGGGTTGGTGTTTGTTTCAAATTATTTTGATTCCAGTACTTGAATGATATCTTCATTGGTGAAGCTTTCATGGACAGCTAAAATGAAGGTCAGCACCTACACACTGCTTGTACAGGTGACCCATCCCAGCAGACACCTGACGTCACACTGACGTGGGATTTCGGTCACGACGTCAGCGATCTAAATCCTACGTCACATCCATTTCCAACGTCACACTGACGTTGGATTTTGGTCACGACGTCAGCGACCTAAATCCAACGTCACACTGACGTCGGTAATCTGACGTCGGATTGACGTCAAATTTTCGACGTCAGTATGACATTGGGGAGGGGGGGGGGGTGGGGGGGGGAGGGGGTCACTCCTCAATTTCGCACGAATGTACATGGTGTAAATCAGAAAGAAATCAACTAAGCATCTTTTAGGTCCTTGGATGGTATTTATAATAATTATGAAGCACATGTTTGATGTTTTTTTTTCAGTTTTGAGTACTTCTAAAGAAATATAAAAAGATCGGACAGGGAAAGTAGCATACCATAAGTTTATTTTGGTGTATTGGAATATGCATTCTTTGGGGTTTTTTTTGGAGACCATAAATAGAAAAATGTAAAAGTATCAAAAACTTCCAAAAAGTAGGTAAAATGGCTGATTTTGACTCACGGGGTGATCAGCATGGAATAACTTTTTTAAAATACCGGAGAAGGTATGTACAATTTAGCATTTTCTGATATGCAAGAGCATAATGAGTGCAGACATGACCCTGATATGATTAGGAAAATTCTTTTTTTGTATTTATTGACATTTGAAATATTGCTAAAATTGTTTTTTTAGCATGTTTTGAGGGGTAATCTTAAAGAAATGGGACTAAAGTTGTACAGAAAATGCTTTTTGATGCTTTTATTTGTTATGGAAACATGAGTAATTTTATTGTCTTCTAAGAAATGTATGACACAATGTTTTTGCTCAAGGATTCAGGCTTAGGGCTTGTCTTGGGTTTGATTATTGAGAAATGTACATTAAACTGTGGAGTGCCCCCTTGGGTTCAGGTCGCTGACGTCGTGACCAAAACCCGACGTCAGTGTGAGGTCAGTTTTGACGTCATAATGACATCGGAAATTGGTCAGATAATGGAATTTTCAAGTTTCCATGCATGTGTCTTTGTTTAATAACATCATTTTAAATCTGGCCTAAAAGATATTGAAAAATATTTTATTTATTGCACTTTATTTTTTTGTTAGCGAATATTGTGCGTGATATTTAGAACATATATATATATATAGTATTGCATGGCCTATCGATCATTGGTGTAGGCATAGAATAAATTAGTTGCTGGCAGATAGCTCTCAAGTGCGTATATAGTGTGGATTATATGTGCGCATGCGGGGTGGGTCTAAAGTGCGAAAAGAGCCTCCACATACGAAAAGATGCAAAAATATGCGGAAAGAGGCGAAAAGATGCGAAAAGAGGCCTAGATGTTCATCATTATTGCTAAAATGTCTATAGTTGTTCGTGTTGTGATAATTTTAACAACATTATCTAAGATTATTTAGTACATATGAGTCACTTTCAGTCGTGAAATGGAGTACGAATACAGTAGAGGTGCTCTTTTTGCAAATAAATGAACTATGACCTACACTTTTTTTAATTATGTGCGCATGCGAAAAGCGACATGTTCGCGCACAATACATTTGCTCGTATTAAACGTTAAACTATTTAATCTAATTAAAATAAATTAATAACTGATTGATCTTGTATTTCCCCTGTAGAGCATATACACGATATATATCAAATAGGCATATTTCCCCCACCCAATTGGAACAGATGATTTCTTTTGTCAATCGCCAACATAAGTGTGTGTGTGTGTGTGTGTGTGTGTGTGTGTGTGTGTGTGTGTGTTGTTCTTCTGACAAGCTATGTACATGTGTATACCAATTACACAAATAAAGGGTTTCTCATAAACACAATAACCAAAAATTTAACGTGATTTTTTTTAATTTACAACATGCCGTCTTTTTTCTTTCGCCGAAGGAAATATATAATGTTACATGAGATCATACTTTTGTTGAAAGCAATATACATACAATAGTTTACACTCTTGTTGAAAGTAATTTAAACAAAAACAGCTTTAAAAAAAATACATTTTACATATGTAGAAATCGGTATAGTCCTACACAGAAACACAATATAAACGATCAGTTTTCAAATAGTTTTAAAGCAATGTACACGGATAACTATTTGCAAGAGAGCATATGTTTGTTGAAATGTATTCATAGTTAGATGAAAACTATCTCCAAATGATTTAAAAAATAATACATGTAAACAATTATAATAGATAAATTTCACAAATCCCCGCGATTCTCAATTTCAAGCATAGTACACGAATTATGACTTTTTACCAGAATCATATGATCATAGATACAATTAAATAAAAGCTTTTTTTTATATAAATATAACGATTTGTAACACGGATCGCGATGCCACATGTTAAATGCGCACGACACTTCGAACTTATTCCAGTCTTGAAATATTGACATGTACCTGGCGTTATTCAATAAGTCTTCGCTTGGCATTTGGTGTCATTGATTGCTCGGCACTTCTTCTCTTCACTTGATTAGATTTTTACCTGCCGACGGGGTCTTGAGCACTATTCTGCTGAGATCTGTAGACACCGACTGATTTGTTTTCAATCTCCCCTTTCCAGTTTGAAATTTCTTCTCTCGTGTGTTTCGCTCTTCCTCGGTCATTGCGCCCCACGTGTCAATATTGATATAGTGGCGTGCATACGTTTCATGAAGTGTAAAATTACCCATCCCTCTGATCGATCGGTACATTTCTATCTGTTCTGAGTCAATTGTTATTAGTCCATTTGCTGGTTATCTTTCCGGCAGTAGCTGGCTCGATGACATGTTTTTCTAGAAGGGGGAGCAAACGATGTTCAAAGTACTGGCCAAATGTTTTATCTCCAGTTGAATCTTTTTCTTCAATACTTGTTTTCGTTCTTTGTAGTCGAACATATTTGGTATCAATATCCTTTGCCGCGTTTAATCCATTTTCTCCAAATTATAAGCTCTAAAATGTCCTGCCTGTCTTGCTTAGGCATACCTACATTATAGTCTTTTGCATTTTGGTGTAGATGCCGTGTGCATAAAACATGCGTTGCACCAACAAAATACTGTTTTATTGCTGATTTTAAAGCAAGCTCGTCGTCTGATCCTATAATCAATCTAGACACTTCGTTGTCTGTAAGTTGACTCTTATGTTGTGCAAGAAATATGCGTAAGTCTCTATACTGGAATTACTATGGATGAAAGTCGGTCCAAAACATATCGGATGCTCCTGTGTTGTTCTTCGTATGACAGAAACGTGACGTGAAATTCTCCTAGATTAAATGTTTTATCAAAACCAAGTACAGTACAGAAACTTCCTAAATTTTAAATACTTTCCAATTCATGATAACAGTGTTATATCAATCGAAATATGGTGTTAATACCCTGTTGTTAAAGTCCAAAATTTGAATTCACCATACATGTTGAATGGAAGCGAGCGTGCAATGCTCAAATTAACCCTGGTGCGTAACCTAGGATAGCACATACTGCTATTCATAATGAATTCTCATGTAAATAAGTAGTCATTTTTAGGCTCATTCATTAAGTTTAGGCGCTTAAGAAAAGAAAATGTCATTAATTGTTATTTTTAAGCCGGACCCCTAGACCCCTACAAGGAGCCTGGTGTACCACCTTTAATTTTTAAAACGTGTTCAAATAACAAAAATGAGTCTTTGTAGTAGTTTTCATTTTAAATTACATTTATCATAATTCTTCATCGCTTTGTTCATCCGGTTTGTAACATTTAGCGCCAGTTGTAATATTTAACGTTATTGTAACCTTTAGCCTTCCTACGTGGTTCTGGCAATCTGATTATTGTACTAAGACGTGTTCTTTCTATATTTGGTGACTTAAAGGCCCATTGGGCCGGGTGCTTATGTTGTTTTATTATTATATATATATACACTCAGCAAAATTCCTAATTGGTCACCTCAATAAATTGTAATTAAAAAAAAGAATAAATTCAATTTCGTGAATTTATTGATCGCATAAGAAAGCAGAATTCATTACAAATCAGCAAACAAAATTTCATTTCAAACAAATAACATCTTCCGCAGGAATGAATAAGGCGACCCGGTAATTCAAAAGTCACAAATTCAAGTTAATTGACGTCTGTCGTATGTTATATAACGTGTGTGCCCTCCATCGGCAGCAATCACGGCTTTACAACGACTCCTCATTGATACAATGTATCTGTGAAGATATTTCTCCAAACGCGGTTGACGTCACGCTCCAATTCCCGTAGATTCAGCTGCTGAGGATGGGCCCGTACCTTTCTTTTTAATAAGTCCCAGACATGCTCGATTGGGTTTAGGTCAGGACTTTTAGCAGGAAAAGGGATGACTCGTATGTTATTGGCCTGTAACATTGCCAATGTTGCTCTGGCGACATGGCACGGAGCGTTGTCTTGGACGAGTTGCATGCCACGGTTTGCAGCAATGTGTGTTATAAGAACAGGTTGAATGAATGACGTCCGTCTGATATCGTCGTGCATTCATGTTGCCTTGTATGGACACGATCGGTGTTTTGATGTGCATCAAAATGCCCGCCCATATCATAATGGATCCTCCCACGAACTGATCCGCCTCAAGAACACAATTGACGCTGTTTCTCTCACCACGTCGGCGATAAATGTGTTTGCGGCCGTCGGCACAACGCAATGTAATCCTTGTCTCGTCGACGAAAAGAACATTCGCCCAGTCGGCCCTGGTGAACCGTAAATGTCGCCTAGCCCAAGCTAAGCGAGCTTGGCGGTGTCTTCTCGTTGAGATAGGACCTTTCCGAGGTCGACGGCATCGAATTCCGACATCACGTAACCGGTTTCGTACGGTTTGAGTTGATACATGACGTCCATGGGTCCCCCTCGTATGCTTAGATGTCGTTGTAGCTGGTAGAAAACGATCATGGAGATGTGATACGATCATGTATCTGTGCTGCCGTTGTGTTGTCACCCTCTGTTTGAACCGTCGGGGTCGATCAGCCACACTTGCGGTTTGGTTGAATTTCGCCCAAAGATCTTGGATGGTGGATAGTCGCCGATTGAAGGTTCTTTCTTGCCACCTGAAATAAAGTTAAAAACGGAAATAGCCACCAAAATAATAGCTACAAATAAATTATATCGATATTCTTTTGAAATTTCAAAAAAATAAAACTCACCTGTCATAAAGGTGTTCCGGCCTGTAACTTTCCGACAGCTCGGCCGTGTTCCTCTTGTGTCATTCTCGCCATGGTATGTGTTTTTCAAGTAAGAAAATCGTCAGCAATGACAAAAGTGTACATGAACACGTGCATAGTGGTGTCCATGCCCTGCACGTGCAAAATGTGCTATATTGGTCAACACGCCTAACACGGTTAATTTGACCGTGAGCCGGCCAGAAAATATCAATAATTAGCTGCAGTACCTATTTAAATATTGATATGTGAAATTTCATGTGAATACATCATTATTATAAAAAATAGTCATACAATATAAACTGACCGATTAGGAATTTTGCTGAGTGTATATGATTACTTGTATGCACATGTCACAATAATAAAAAAATACTTACTTATTCAATAATAAATTGTGTTTTTCTAAATACACTGTAACGACGATTTAGTGTCATTTTGTTTAAAGGGACAATGTCCGTAATTTTTAGCTTATAAAACACAAAATAACTACAGTAACAAACATTACACACCTATCATTGAATATTTACTTAATAAAAACTAAATTCAAAAGCGGTACAAAAGTAAACGAAGTACCGCTTTATGGGTTGAACTCGTAACTCCGCAATGTTTACAAACAATGAATCAATCTCTTCCAGAAAGGCAGCTTCTTTATCCCAAAATCAGTAGAAACAAGGGATGCATTCTATATTATTTTTTCGTTTTTATACAGGAATAAATGAATATTGCAAAGTGTATTTACTGCAGAAATATAAACAGATGTGTGTAAATAAACAGTGCGGAATGAAATAATTGTTCAATAAATCCGCTTACCTCGCAATAAATGCAGTTGGTCAAACACTTCTTGTTGCAGTCTATACATACGTGTTTCGTCCGTGGCCGAGTGGTTAGAGTCTCTGACTTGCAATCACTTGCCCCTCACCGCTGTAGGTTCGATCCCTCAGGGGCCTAGGAATCTTTATGTGAGGAAGCTATCCAGCTGGCTTGCGGAACGTCGGTGGTTCTACCCAGGTGCCCGCCCGTGCACGAAAATTGCCCGGAGGGGCACCTGGTGTCTTCCTCCACCAGTGGAAGCTGGAAAGTCGCCATATGACCTTAGCTGTTGGTGCGACTATAAAATCCAATTCAATCCAATTCAATTCGTCATGGTGATGTAGGAAATGAAGTGTGTGTGTGTGTGTGTGTGTGTGTGTGATTCGAAGTTTTAAAGTCCCTCCGCCCATATGTGACACCAGAGAATCTCGGTACGCCACGGGCATTAGGTGTGGACTTATGAATTATGTGTGTGTGTGTGTGTGTGTGTAGTTCTAAGTTTTATATTCCTTCCGCCAACGAACACGACAAGGTAACCCTGAAGCGATGGGCACAATAGAGTCTGGACTGTCTATGAATTATGCGTTACTTGCATTTCTTTAAATAGAGGTACAATAAATGTGTCAATAAAGAAATTCATAACGCACATTCATTAACGAAGCGGGTGACTTGTGCTTTTTATTGGTGGCACGCTGATGAATTAAGTATATGCGATGTTCCGCTAATATGGCAATTACAGGAAACTCCACATGTGGTGTATGATGTTAATTGTATCAATTTAATAATAACAATAGTTTGATATTGCATGTATTTATAATGTACGCATTGTAAAATATTGCTGCAAAGTCGCGAACTTAAATGTAACAAGAAACATTGTATGCTGACGCAGGGTTCGTCAATATTGTATTGAAGTACCCTGGAGCCAGGATTATTATATGCTAGCATAAGAACACAGTGCAATATGCTGTACACTCTTTAAAATGTTTACATATTTTCTTTACCTAATACTTACAAAATATATACTTGACCTGATATAAAGGATAAAAACGAAAAACTGTAGCCAAGTTAAACGTTTTTAAATTAAAATGATACTTTTATATATATTAACTCTTATTTATTTATATTTGCTACATGCAGGTATTACTCACTGCTACATGTTAAAACAAATTGATATTCAGTAGCAATATAATCCATGGTACAATATACTGACACGTTCTGGCACATGCTGTAACACAAGTGGCATCCCGTGTGCTAATTATACCACCGTTAATTGGTGAGATTAATAATAAGCACCATCAAGTTATAAAGGAGTTGTTTGATGTGTTATTTGTCATGTTTTAACCGACGTACAAACACAAATTTGATGACAGCGCTAGTTCAGAGAATAGAATAACACGCTACCCGTCTCTCAAGGAAGTATATGCCCGGACGGATTTATTATTACAATTGAAATTTGCAAATGATTGTAGTGACTTTAAATTTAACTATGCTTAACAGTGGATCGAACGACATAGATCTATGATTTTTTTTTTTAATAAAACAAAACAAAACACGTACGCGCGGTGCAGTGGTAGATCCTCGGCTTACGGAGATCTCTGGTCCGGCAATGCGATGTGCGTTCTCGCACAAAAGCCGATATAGCGTAATAATAATAACTTTATTCAGCATTAAACACTATGTACAACGTTTATAGCCTACACACAATACATATACAATACAGTGAGAATGTCAAAGAAAAAACTTGATGTGAGAAAATAAGAAAAACAACAACAACATGGTATACAAAATCTACATTGAAGTTTACATAGAAGCTGTATAGCTTTTCTTCTTCTTTTTTCTTTAAAACGGAAAACAAGTTGACTGAATGTGGTAAAGAAATTTAAACTTGCATTTCATTTCAAAGCTTAAATGCATAATAAACATATTTTGATAAGTTTATAATTGTTCTGTTCACACTAGGTCTGTTTCTGTTTGAGTTATTGGACATTAATGCATCAAATTTGTTTGGCTTGGTAGACTTCTTGATCCCTAAAATTCTTCTACAAAATATCGTATGGATAATTGCAATATCTTTACTGCCTCGTGAATTCCCCAAACTTCTGAGCTATAGTTTAATTCAGGGACAACTAGTTAAATGTCTAATGCAAAAAGGGATCATCCTTCCATGTAGTCACTGCATTATGCGTTAATTAAACTATATTGTTTGTTGTCTGTTTGTTGTGCTAGACCTCTACATCAGTTCAGGGCTTTATCATCCCAGATCAGTTTAGACAAAATCGTGATTTATTAAATTGAATGAGTTTTTATGTGCACGGAGTACATGTAAGGAACATTGGATGAGCACATTTTCTATACGAAAAGAGTTTCGCCAAGTTCCCATGTAAATCCCAAGAAATTATAGTAAACGTAACTATAAATACCCCCAAAAAATAAGAAAATGGTTAAACAATGGTCAGTTATGACTTTATTGCAATTATAATTTATATTTCATTCCTCTTTCCGCATCTTTTCGCCTCTTTCCGCATCTTTTTGCATTTTTTCGCTCTTTTCGTATTTTAGACCCAACGCGCATGCGCAATGAAAACCGCGGAATCCCTCGGATTCAGCCTTAGCCTGGTTCCCTGGCCCACAATTCTTTGCACAGTTGCACATAGACTGGTGCCCAATCGTAACTATTCAAGAATGTAGACTGGTGCCCAATCGTAACTATTCAAGAATGTCTGCGACGATGTGTCAAGGACGTCAGGGGACCAGTCTATACTCTCTCGGATTCAGCCTTAGCCTGGTTCCCTGGCCCACAATGCTAATTCAGCCTCGGATTCATGGCGCGTTTTCCTTTTGAAATTGAAGGATAAATTAGTATTTACAAGTTTATAAGCTTACATTTGTGATCAATTCGACGCCTGTTTGTGATACTTGAGAGCTAGGTATGTATGCATGTTTATATTTTAATTCACGCTGTGAACTATAATTTGTAACTTTGTTTATCTGTTTTGTTTAAATTTTGGAACAGTTTTCGTGCTCAGACTTTTTAGTACTCTGTCTCGAACAATAAAGTATTTCTATATTTCTTATGTAAAAATACGTCTCCGAAATAGCACATCCCCAACGTACAGTGTTCAATCTTAAAAAGGCCATACAAATTAGTTATTCAAAGCCAGGGGCAGGGGCAGAATGAAGTCGAACAATGTATAAAGTAGCCAGGACAACACTTTTTACAAAAATATGATTTTTCTCAAAGATATACACACCAATGGGAAGAGTATGTTTTTACAAAAACAATGCTGTTTAAATCATCAAAATCGAACAATAAATAAGAAAATTATCACAATTTAAAACCCAGCTATCAATATATGTTATCTGTCCAATTGCCGTCAATAAAAGTGTATCGAGACGCTACATACATGTACGACGCTCTACATAATGTGTATGCATTTCATTGCAAACATGTGTTTATACAAATCAAAAGCGCACAAAAGCGCATCTATTTATAGAAATGGTGTTAATTTATTCAAACACAGAAATGATTCTTCTTTTCAATGAAACTTAACTTAAACTTGCCTTTCCATTGGTTGCGGAGATATTTAAGTTCAAAGTTCACCTATAATCAGCGGTCAATCAACCAATGAATTTGTTGTTGTTTTCCCGCAATTTTTGTTTCATTGTTTTTTCCAGGGCCTGCTGTTTACGAATCCGAAATCTTGTTTAAAAAGTCCTCCGCTAGGCGGAGATATATGAAAATTAGTAAGGTGCCCCAACACTGCATTTTAAAAATGGCGGCGTCCAAGAATTTACGAAATCAATACAGTCTGATTTTAACGGCTTGTTTGCTGAAGATATATCAATTATTTTATTAATTACTTCATTGCGACTGATAGAATAAACTTATCTGTATTCATCCATGGTATTTTAAAAGTCAGATGTTACACTTTTATCGTCTAAAAAAGCATTTGAAAATGATGGCTTTAACATTATGACAGATTTAAATCGCACATGCGCAGAAAGTGTTGTCCTGGCTATATAAAGGGGTTTACTCGGACTTTATCGTAAATTTCTATTCATAACTTTCAAATAAACTGTTAAAAGTCTGATCATATTGCTTGCCAATGTTTGTCTCAACTCCTGTTCTCGTCTGCTTATTTAACAACTGTCTTATGAAGTTATGCACGCATGGTAACAAATTTAATACAAAGGCCAATCAAGCTTTTATTTATGACTATGAGTTAGTTTAGCTCCTAAAATTGAAATGTGGCTCGATCATTTCTCTCTGTACACTAGCACGTACATGTGGCTCAAACTTTCTTGGACCCAGTGAGCCATGTGAGTAGTATAATTAACATTTGAACGTGCCTAGTGAAGTTTACCTAGCATGCGCTAATAGTTAAATTCTAAACTACAGTTAGGTTTACAAATTGTTGCAGTATGTCATACAAAAGGCATGCAGAAGATACAGCATTGACTATGACAAGTAGCAGTGATAGTGAAGAGGACCAACATGAATACCCAATGCCAGAAGCACGTATGTTGAAATTTCTATTTTCTAAAAATGTAAACATTGTTTCCCTTGCCAGGTCAGAAGCTCATTTGATACTAGTCCTCTTTAGGTCTGCCTCTTGCCATGCAGAGGAAATCTGTGAATTTGAAATTAGGAAATTTTATCAATTTTATTAATTTGCTGACACACCGATACCAAAGTCATTAAAATATGTCAACTTCCAGTTGAAAGCCACAAATCACATCATGTTTTAATTTCTATTGACGCCATTACGGAGTGCCCATTTTCTAGCGACACCACCCAAATGGTGAATCAGGCAGTTAATCTTCAAAATGTGTATTCTTTATTTGTTTTGCTTGGTTTGCTTCACAGACTAATATTAATCAGAACTAAACAAATTTTGACTATATTTTCAGGGTTCCAGAAAAGCGTATTGTCAATGCTGCTTGATATTCGCATGAATATTAACAGATCCGGTCCTGCTGTACCTGTCACTGAAGACTGTGATGTAGACCAAATGTTAGAGCCCGTCTCTACGCAGGAAGATTTCGTAAACAGGGTTCGTAACTAACGCTAGCCCACTAGCCGGAGGCTTGTCACTTTCGAGAAGAACTAGTAAAAAACTCGAGAGTTGACAAGTCCGATGGGCTAGTTGTTTTTATTATTTAAATGATCTTTCATGATCCTGATGTCGAAAATTGCCAATTCATTTGAATTTTTCGCTATTCAAACTCTTCAATTTGTAATGTAAAGAAGGGTATGATATAGACCAAGACAAGCACGTGCGAATGTGTAGGTGTGTCAGATTACTCCATCACTGATTGGCCATTTTTAGTTCCACTGGCCGAGTTTTCCGTCGTCCATCTTTAACTTTTGTCTCGTTCAGACAATAGGGCCTTCATTTTTCATCCGATCTTTACCAGATTGTTAATGTCAATGAAAGCTCGGACAATTTGAAAACCAGCCAGTTCGGACCAGTAACAGTGGAGTTATGGTCCTTGAATTAGTTAAAAATGCTATATTTTGCCTCGCTAAGACGATAGGGCCTTCATTTTTGATCCGATCTTTACCAACCTTTTCCAGATTGTTAATATCAATGATAACTCGGACAAGTTCGAAAACGAGCCAGATCGGACCAGTTATGGCCCTTGATTTAGTTAAAAATGCCTTGTTAAGCCTTAGTTTTTATAAAAACATTTCAATGTTTCATTTGAGCATAACCAAATAACCGTCTGACTTTTATTCAGTGAAATGTATACATGAAAACATGAGCATAGACCGTAAGAAGTCTGTAGTAATACATTCTTCAGTTTGAAAAAAAAAAGCTTTAATTATTATTTGTAAATAAAGTGGGACCCACTATATCTACCTTTTCTGCGATCACTGACTTCCATTAGCGCATTGGTTTTTCACCATAATATGTATTGCATAATATGTATAGGCCGGTTAGCTCACGATGTCGACTTACTTTACGCTCACGCTCACTATTATTACTGCGAGTGTAATTTTAGTTTGAGCTGCGAGTTCAAACGCCCGAAGCGTTTTCTCTTTTTTTCGTACCGCAATTGAATTCCGTCAAACAATCTTGCTTTTAATTAGTAAATATTCAATAATGTTTGGTGTGTAATGTTTGCGAACATAATAAGTGTGTGTTTTATAAGATAAAAGTTACGGACATTGTCCCTTTAAATTGGTTTAATTCCTATTTTTAGCTCGACTGATCTGATCAGAGATCAGCAGATCCGTCCATCTGTCTGTCCGTAAACTTTTATTTGTAGCGACTACTCCTCTGAAACTACAGGATGGATATTCATGAAACTTTACAGAAATGTTGGCCATGAAGTCTAGTTGATCCTAGCAAAAAATCATGTTGATGTGAAATCCAAGATGGCCACCAAAGCTAAAAATAGATTTTTAAAATACAAGTTTGTAGCGACTACTTCTTGAACACTATAAGTGATATTGATATGGGACTTTTTCTAAAATGATCAGCATAACATGATGTTGGTCCTTGTCAAAAATCATTTTGATTCGACGTTAAACATGGCTGCCAGTGGCCATCTTTGTTTACATAGAGTTATATAGTAAAATCTTCAACTTTTAGCGACTACTCCTCTGAAACTTCTTAAGAGATTTTTATGAAACTTCACAGGAATGTTGCTCTTGATGTCTAGTTGATCCTAGCACAATTTCAGGTCGGCCGGAAATTCAAGATGGCCACCATGGTCGGCTAAACAGACTTTTAAAAACAAGTTTGTAGCGACTACTTCTTGAAAACTGTAAGTGATATTGATATGTGACTTTTTCTGAAATGATCAGCATGGCAAGATGTTGATCCTTATTGAAAATTATTTTGATTCAATATTAAACATGACTGCCAGTGGCTATCTTTGTTTACCAAGAGTTATATAGTAAAAACTTCAACTTTTAGCGACTACTCCTCTGAAACTTCTTAAGAGATTTTTATGAAACTTCACAGGAATGCTGATCTAGCTATCAAAATCTATAAGTAGAGCTTCAAGGTCATTGACCTCTTGTTTTTTACGCCTTGTTGGATTTGACGAAACTTAGTAGGAAGCATTGGTATGATTTCTAGTTGTGCCTATTGCGTTTTTTCCCCCGACTCGTTGATTTTTGATGGAGTTAACGGCCCCTTGACAGTTTTTACCCCTTTAGGGCCATACTCAGGCCTTTTTGTTTTTGCAATGTTTTAAAAGTAGTACTGATGGGAATTTTGTGATGACAACCCTTGATATAAGAGCCATTTAAGCTAGTAGAGCGTCCACAGGCCCTCTAGGGCCTCTTGTTTCTTTTATGGCGCAAAATGCTGAAAAATAACCCGCGTTTTATACATATCCCCACATCTTTTTCGTAAAAACGCTAGTATTTCTATCACTATATTAATTTCGAAGCATTTTATTGACATGATAAATGTGACCTTCATATTGTAAACAAATGGCGATATTTAAATACGGAACTGTCTCCATCAAAACAAATGAAAAACAGCAAAGGAAAAGCGTCATCAGCAAAAAACAACATGATTCAAATAAACACGTGTATTTTAGCCATCTTGCAAGTGCCTACAGAGCCCTTTTCCCAGTTTTGGGGATGGGGCCTTTTGCCTTTAATTGGGGGAAAAAATCCATAAACGGGGAATGAAATTTCCAAGGTAAGTCGGCATGACCTTAAAAGAAATTTGATTGTAGAAAATGCCTTATACAGGACGCTGCAAAGAAGGGTATAATGGCCGTGGCCTATAAACAAATTTGACTATGATCTAGTCACAAAGCTGTTGTCTTGCAATATTTACAAGCAGTACAGTCATACAGGAAATGCAACCTTAGCTATAGATAGAGACGTGCCTTGGCCAGGGAGCGAACCCGAGCTGGCCAGATGTCTGTCTATAGCTCCAAAGTCAATGCCTTATCCATGGAGCTACCAAGCCAAGATATTTTGGTATCTTTTTATTTTGCCGCATAAGAGTAAAAAGTTGGTGTCTAACCCTGGTAAACCTTGAAGACTTGCTCAAGAACGTCGAAAAGAGACAAAAACTGGTACAAAAATCATCATAATTAAGCCGCATCATGCTAAAATGGGCCTTAAAGCCAGTGCGATCAGTGTATACCGAGATCAGCCTGTGAGTCCACACTATCTGATCAGGGTCTACACTGTTCACTTGAAGTCTCAACCCTCTATAAGGCTTTACTGACTGAATAGCGAAGAGTGTAGACCCTTATCAAACTGGACGGACATGCAGGCTGATCTGGGTATATAATGGTCGGAGTAGCCACAAGGCCCACTTTCGCATGATGCGGCTCATATATTAGTGTATGTCTCCAACTAGATGACATCAATTTGTTCTTGTTGAATATTTTAACTACATTCCCGCAAGTTTTTGTTTACACCGGATTGGCTTTAAAGGTTGGTCACATATCAGTTTGAAACATATGGTTTTAATAAGGTGAGACAAGAGAGACCTTCAGTGGTTGTTTCTTTGTTTTATTACTATTTATTCTTAAATATTATATTTGAAATCAAAAATCCAGAAGGGAATGGAGATTTTTAGCTCTACTGCAGAGCTTATGGGATGGTGTGTTGTCTGTCGTCTGTCGTCTGTCTGTTGTCCGTTAACTTTTCTTCAAACGACTTCTCCTCAGAAACCGCTTGGCTAATTTTGACCAAACTTCACATGGATGATCCTTAGATGAATGCATTTTAGATTTGTTAAAATTAGTCAGAAAAAACATGTGACCCTTTTGTTATAATATTTCACAATTTTCACAATTTCTAGAAAAATGCCGCTATTTTTCACAATGGCACAGGCACAGGCTGCATTCACAAAACACATAAAAAAACACTGCAGTTTTACATAAATGCTTGTATAGGGAAAAACTGAAAAAAATCTTCTCTGGAACTGCAAGAGCCAGAGGTTTAATATTTTGCATTTGCTATAAGCTTATGGTCCTTTACCATGTTTGTTCAAATGGTGACCCTCGGGTCACATTTGACCCCGCCCCAAGAGTCACATGTTTTACATAGACATGTATAGGAAAAAACTTAAAAAATCTTCTCTGAAACTGCAAGAGCCAGAGGTTTAATATTTTGCATTTGCTATAAGCTTGTGGTCTTCTACCAAGTTTGTTCAAATGGTGACCCATTGGTCACATTTGGCCCCACCCTGGGGGTCACAGTTTTACTTAGGCTTGTATAGGCAAAAACTGAAAAAAATCTTCTTCTCTGGATCCACATGGCACAGAGCTCTCATGTATTACATGTAGCATCAGCTTATGGTCCTCTACCAAGCTTGTTCAAATGGTGACCCTGGTGTCAAATTTGGACGCGCCCCGGGGGTAACAGTTTTACATAGACATATATATAGGAAAAAAAAAATCTTCCCTGAAACTGCAAGAGCCAGAGGTTTATTATTTTGTATTTACTATAAGATTATGGTCCTCTACCAAGTTTGTTCAAATGGTGACCCTGGGGTCAGATTTGACCCTGCCCCGTGGGTCACAGTTTTACATAGACTTATATAGGAAACACATTAAAGTCTTCTCTGGAACTACAAGAGCCATAGGTTTAATATTTTGCATTTACTATATATACTCTCATGGTCCTTTACCAAGTTTGTTCAAATGGTCACCATGGGGTCACATTTGACCTCACCCCAGGGGTCATGTTTTACATAGTCTTGTATGGGGAAAAACTTAAAAAATATTCTTCTCTGAAACCACAAAGTCTCATATATTACATGTAGCCCTCGGGTCACATTTGGTCCTGCCCAAGGTGTTGCACTCTAGCACCTTCATTTTGTATTTGATATTTACCAAACTTTGTCGGTGTCTTTATATCAATGTTGTTATACACAACAGAGCCCACATTTCTTGAACAATCTTAACCAAACTTGCACAGATTGTATATGACCATAAGATTTCGAAAAAGTTTGACAATGTGTCAGTACTCAGGTGATCGATTTAGGGCCATCGTTGCCGTCTTGTTGGTGGAGTTATGGCCCTTTAAAGGTTTTTGATACACAAACATTTTCCGGGCTAGTTCTCCTGAAGCCCTGGCTGGATTTTAACGAAACTTTACAAGGATGATCAGTATCAAGCCTAGTTGTGCATATTATCGCCATATTCGGGTTAAATGATTTTTGTCAGAGTTATGGCCCTTTAAAGGTTTTAATAGAGAAACGTTGTCCAGATTAGTCTGTTCTGAACTCCTTGCTGGATTTCAACGAATCTTGATTGGGATGATCAGTACCAAACCTAGTTGCCGTGTTCTGGTTTAATGAATTTTGGCAGAATTATGACCCCTTAAAAGTTTTAATACACTAAACTTTGTACAGACTAGTTCTCCTGAACTTCTGGTTCAAATTTTTTTTTCTTCTTGGAAACTACAAGAGCCAGAGGTTTGATATTTTGCATTTACTATAAGCTTATGGTCCTTTACCAAGTTTGTTCAAATGGTGACCCTCGGGTTACATTTGGCGCCGCCCCAAGGTCACATGTTTTACATAGACATGTATAGGGAAAAACTGAAAAAAATCTTCTTCTCTGAAACTGCAAGAGCCAGATGTTTAATATTTTGCATTTGCTATAAGCTTATGGTCCTCTACCAAGTTTGTTCAAATGGTGTCCCAGGAGTCACATTTGGCCCCGCCCCGGGGGTCACAGTTTTATATAGGCTTGTATAGGAATGTTTTTTTAAAAATCTTTTTCTTGGAAACTACAAGAGTTAGAGGTTTAATATTTTGCATTTACTATAAGCTTATGGTCCTTTACCAAGTTTGTTCAAATGGTGACCCTCGGGTCACATTTGGCGCCGCCCTAAGGGTCACATGTTTTACATAGACATGGATAGGGAAAAACTTAAAAAATCTGAAACTGCAAGAGCCAGAGGTTTGATATTTTGCATTTGCTATAAGATCATAATCCTCTACCAATTTGTTCAAATGGTGACCCTGGGGTCACATTTGGTTCCGCCCTGGGGGTCACAGTTTTACATAGGCTTGTATACTAGGGAAAAACTGAAAAAAATCTTCTTCTCTGGAACTGCAAATGCCAGAGGTTTAATATTTCGCATTTGCTATAAGCTTATAATCCTCTACCAAGTTTGTTCAAATGGTGACCATGGGGTAAAATTTGAACCCACCCTGTGGGTCACAGTTTTACATAGACTTATATAGGAAACACATTAAAGTTTTCTTCTCTGGAACTACAAGAGCCAGCGGTTTAATATTTTGCATTTACTATAGTCTTATGATCCTTTACCAAGTTTGTTCAAATGGTGACCCTGGAGTCACATTTGGCCCGCCCCAGGGGTCACGTTTTACATAGACTTGTATAGGGAAAAACTTAAAAAATATTCTTCTATGAAACCACAAAGCACACAGCTCTCATATATATTACATGTAGCTCTGGGGTCACATTTGGCTCTGCCCAAGGTGTTACACTCTAGCATCTTCATTTTGTATTTGATCTTTACCAACTTTTTCAGTGTCAAACTTGCACAGATTGTATATGACCATAAGATTTCGAAGAAGTTTGATAATGTGCCAGTACTCAGGTGATCGATTTAGGGCCATCTTTGGCCCTCTTGTTTTTAGAAGGATAGCAAGCAAGAGATAAACTGTCTCTTACCCATAGTTTGGTGTACAAGGACAGCAAGCCAAGCCATTTTGTGGATGCCCAAGATAAACTGTCTCTTACCTGTTTTTAGGTGTACAAGGATAGCAAGCAAAGCCATTCTGTGGATGCCCACGATAAACAGTCTCTTACCCATTCTTAGCTCTACTGGCCAAGGTCCAGCTTATGGGATGGCGCGTTGTCCGTCCGTCCTTAACTTTTGTCTTGTTACCACTCTAGGGCTTTCATTTTTCATCCAATCTTAACCAAGCTTTAACAGGTTGTTAATATCAATGAAAGCTCGGACAAGTTCGAAAATCAGCCAGATCGGAATAATTTCACTGGAGTTCATCCCTTGTTTTGCTGAAAAATGCCATGTTAAGCCTTGTGAACACTCTAGCATCTTCATTTAATATTTGATCTTTACCAAACTTGCACAGATTGTTAATATCAATGAAAGCTCGGACAAGTTCGAAATTCAGCCAAATCATTTTAGTAACACCGGAGTTATGGCCCTTGTTTTTTCTGAAAATTTCTATTTTCTGCCTTGTTTTGAACGCTATAGCACCTTCATTTATTGTTTGATCGTTACCAAACTTGCACAGATTGTTAATACTTATTATAGCTTGGACAAGTTCTAAAATCAGCTGAATTGGGTCAGTAACACCAGAGTTATGGCACTTGTTTTTTTTGAAAATTTCTATTTTCTGCCTTGTTTTGAACGCTATAGCACCTTCATTTATTGTTTGATCGTTACCAAACTTGCACAGAATGTTAATACTTATTATAGCTTGGACAAGTTCTAAAATCAGCTGAATTGGGTCAGTAACACCAGAGTTATGGCCCTTGTTTTTTCTGAAAAATGCCATTTTCTGCATTGTGAACACTCTAGCACCTTCATTTATTATTTGATCTTTACCGAACTTGCACAGATTGTTAATATCAAGGAAAGCTCGAAAAATTCATAAAACAGCTAAATCGGATCAGTAACACCGGAGTTATGGCCCTTGTTTTTTCTGGAAAATGCTATTTTCTGCCTTGTGAACACTCTAGGGTCTTCAATATTAATCAGATCTTTACTTAACTTTGCCAGTGTCTTTATATCAATGAAAGCTCGAACAAGTTCGAAAGCCGGCAAGATTGAAATAATTTTAATGGAGTTATGGCCCTTGTTTTGCTGCAAAAAGACAAATTAAGCCTTGAGAACACTCTAGCACCTTCATTTATTATTTGATCTTTACCAAACTTGCACAGATTGTTAATATCAATGAAAGCTCGGACAAGTTCGAAAACCAGCTAGCTCGGACTATTAACAGCGGAGTTATTGTCCTTAATTTAGTTAAAAATGCTATATTTTGCCTCGTTAAGACAATAGGGGCTTCACTGTTCATCCGATCTTTACCAAACTTTATCAGATTGTTAATATCAATGAAAGCTCGGACAAGTTCGAAAACCATTCATATCGGACCAGTAACAGCGGAGTTATCACCCTTGATTTACTTCACAATGCTTTATTTTGCCTCGTTAAGACTTTATTTTTTATCTGATCTTTACCAAACTTTATCAGATTGTTAATGTCAATAAAAGCGCGGTCAAGTTCGAAAAGCAGACATATCGGACTAGTAACAGCGGAGTTATGGCCCATGATTTTGTTAAAAATGCTATAATTTGCCTCGTCTTACGATAGGGCCTTCATTTTGCATCTGATCTTTGCCAAACTTTACCGGATTTTATGACTTTCTTTTTTTTGTATTTTAATTTTTTAATTTTTTTAATTTTTTATTTTTTTTTAAATTTTTATTTTTATTTTTATTTTTTTTAAATTTTAATTATTTTGTTTTAAATTTTTTTATTTTTTTTTAGCTCTATGTTGGACCAGTCGGACCAGTAACAGAGGAGTTATAGCTGTTGATTTAGTTAAAAATGCTATATTTTGCCTCGTTAATACGGTAGGGCCTTCATTTTTCATCTGATCTTTACCAAACTTTACCAGATTCTTTAGTTATGGCCCTTGATTTAGTTGATAAGCTGTATTTTGCCCAAAACTTTCAAAAAACGTAAATGGCAGTCTCTCGCTTCATTGATGTTAGCCAGTAGAGCGTCCACAGGCCCTCTTGGGCCTCTTGTTTTTATTCTAAAAACATTGAGTTTTGAAAATGTTGAGCCTTGCATATTTGTGCCGAATTAGTTTGCATGGCCATTTATCCATTTCCTTATCTTGCAGATATGGTGAGGAGTAAAGTGTTGCTGATGCCTCTTGGTGAATTAAGATGCTTAGAAAAAATATACTTAAAAATCTTGTGTGCTTTTTGCTTACTGCTTGATTTACGCTGAAAAAAATGGAGTAAACTATTAGATATTACGGATACCACGCATCCCTTCACCAAGCCCAAAATCAGAGGGAAAAATGTGCGTGATATATGCCAACCAATATGGTATGCGACATCAGAGCTACAATAGTTAACATCTTATATCATCCATGGTGTATCGTTGTAGCAACATGGTGACTTATATTTCAGGCTTTTATGGGTATGGGTACAAGTTCACATACAGGTTCATCAGGCAATGTTGTGCGAGTGGACAAAGCAGATGTGGCACCACCCGGAATGAATTACGGTAAGTCTTGTACACAGAGAACCTCATTATGTAGCCGGCAGATTTTAATTTTTTAGCTCGACTGATCTCTATCAGCAGAGCTTATGTCGTGGTGCGGCGTCTGTCTGTCCGTAAACTTTTATTTGTAGCGACTACTGATACTCTGAAACTTTACAGAAATGTTGCCCATGAAGTCTAGTTGATCCTAGCAAAAATTCATGTTGATGTGAAATCGAAGATGGGCACCAAAGCTAAAAATAGATTTTTAAAATACAAGTTTGGAGCAACTACTTCTTGAAAACTATAAGTGATATTGATATGGGACTTTTTATAAAATGATCAGCATGACATGATGTTGGTCCTCGTCAAAAATTGTTTTGATTCAACGTTAAACATGGCTGCCAGTGGCCATCTTTGTTTACATGAGTTATATAGTAAAAACTTGTAGCGACTACTCCTCTGAAACTACTTGGCGGATTTTCATGAGACTTTACAGGAATGTTGCTCTTTATGTGTAATTGATCCTAGCAAAATTTCAGGTCGGCCAGAAATTCAAGATGGCCGCTCAGCTAAAAATAGATTTTTAAAAAATAAGTTTGTAGTGACTACTTCTTGAAAACTATAAGTGATATTGATATGGGACTTTTTCTAAAATGATCAGCATGACATGATGTTGATCCTAGTCGAACATTATTTTGATTCGACGTTAAACATGGCTGCCAGTGGCCATTTTTGTTTACATAGAGTTATATAGTAAAAACTTGTAGCGACTACTCCTCTGAAACTACTTGGCGGATTTTCATGAATCATTACAGGAATGTTGCTCTTGATGTCTAATTGATCCTAGCAAAATTGCAGGTCGGCCAGAAATTCAAGATGGCCGCCACAGCTAAAAATAGATTAAAAAAAATAAGTTTGTAGCGACTACTTCTTGAAAACTGTAAGTGATATTGATATGGGACTTTTTCTAAAATGATCAGCATGACATGACCTTTCCTTATGACAAATATCTGCTGGGTTTGATTATGAAAAAAATCTCCGTGACATGGTAGGCATGTCATGTTTTCACAAATGTATAAAACAGATGAGAGTGAGTGAAAAAACAAAACATGCTGACCATAGGGTGAGGATTGCCTTGTAATCATAATGGAACACAACACTGTTAAACGTTTTTGGAAAATGATGTTGATGTCTTCAACACTTTATTGACTTCATGGCACAACATCACATTTTGTTATTATATTTGTGTTCCAAGAAATGGATTAATATTAGTGAAATTTATGAATTTCCTTTTGGCCCCTATACCCTAGACCCAGCAAACTAATATACGACACAAAGTTTGCTAAAGCACCAAACCTTTTTTGTCTTTCACTCCAAATACTGTGCTGCGCGAAACTGTATTTTGTAGGGTGATATACAAAAATACGCAAGAAAAAAAATCTTATCTTTTTTATGCCCCCGAAGGGTGGCATATAGTAGTCGCAATGTCTGTCCGTTCGTCTGTACAATCGTGTCCGCTTCATAACTCTGACAATAATGGACGGATTTTCAAATAACTTCGCACAAATGCTCACCACAACAAAACGACGTGTCGCGCACAAAATCCAGGTCCGTGGCTCCAAGGTCAAAACAAAGTGCTTTGACTGCTTTTGTGTCCGATTAATAACTGACATTCATGGACAGATTTTCAAATAACTTGGCACGATTTCTCACCACAACTAGAAGTGTCACACGCGCACAAAACCCAGGTCCGTGGTTCCAAGGTCAAGGTCACACTTAGAGGTCAAAGGTCAAAACGAGGTGCTTTCATGTCCGGTTAAAGGGACACTGTAAGCAGATATTGAGCATAACCAAATAACCGTCTTGACTTTTATTCAGTGAAATGTATACATGAAAACATGAGCATAGACCCTAAGAAGTCTGTAGTAATACATTCGCGAGTTTGAAGAAATTATTAATTATTATTTGTAAATAAAGTGGGACCCACCATATTTACCTTTCTGCGATCACGTGACTTCCATTAGCGCATTAGGTTTTCACCATTAGTATGTATTGCGTTATATGTATAGCCGGTAAGCTCAGTCAGGAGCGATGTCGACTTACTTTACGCTCACGCTCATTATTATTACCGCGAGTGTAATTTTAGTTTGGGCTGCGAGTTCAAACGTCAGCAGCGGTTTCTCTTTTTAGCTCTACTGGCCAAAGGCCAGCAGAGCTTATGGGATGACGAGTTGTCCGTCATCCGTCCGTCCGTCGTTAACTTTTGTCTTGTTACCACCATAGGGCCTTCATTTTTCATCCGATCTTTACCAATCTTTAACAGGTTGTTAATATCAATGAAAGCTTGGACAAGTTCGAAAACCAGCCAGATCGGAATAATTTCACCGGAGTTATGGCCCTTGTTTTGCTGAAAAATGCCATATTAAGCCTTGTGAACACTCTAGCACCTTCATTTATAATTTGATCTTTACCAAACTTGCACATATTGTTAATATCAATGAAGGCTCGAGCAAGTTCGAAAACCAGCCAAATCGGATCAGTAACACCGGAGTTATGGCCCTTGATTTTTCTGAAAATTGCTGTTTTCTGCCTTGTGAACGCTCTAGCACCTTCATTTATTATTTGATCGTTACCAAACTTGCACAGATTGTTAATACCAATTATAGGTTGGACAAGTTCGAAAATCGGCTGAATTGGGTCAATAACACCGGAGTTAAGGCCCTTGTTTTTCTGAAAAATGGCATTTTCTGCCTTGTGAACACTCTAGCACCTTCATTTATTATTTGATCTTTACCAAACTTCCACAGATTGTTAATATCAATGAAAGCTCAAACAAGTTCGAAAACCAGCTAAATCAGATCAGTAACACCGGAGTTATGGCCCTTGTTTTGTCTGAAAAATGCTATTTTCTGCCTTGTGAACACTCTAGGGCCTTCAATATTAATCGGATCTTTACTTTACTTTGCCAGTGTCTTTATATCAATGAAAGCTTGAACAAGTTCGAAAACCGGCAAGATCGAAATAATTTCAACGGAGTCAAGGCCCTTGTTTTGCTGAAAAATGCCATATTAAGCCTTGTGAACACTCTAGCACCTTCATTTTTTATTTGATCTTTACCAAACTTGCACAGATTGTTAATATCAATGAAAGCTCGGACAAGTTTGAAAACCAGCTAGACCGGACCATTAACAGCGGAGTTATTGCCCTTGATTTAGTTAAAATTGCTATATTTGGCCTCATTAAGATGATAGGGCCTTCATCTTTCATCCAATCTTTACCAAACTTTACCAGATTGTTTATATAATTGAGAGCTAGGACAAGTTCGAAAACTAGCAGGCCGTGGCCATTAACAGCGGAGTTATGGCCCTTGATTTAGTTAAAAATGCTATATTTTGCCTCGTTAACACGATAGGGCCTTTATCTTTTATTCGATCTTTACCAAACTTTACCAGATTGTTTATATAAATGAAAGCTTGGACATTTCGAAGATCAGCCAGATCGGACCAGTTACAGCGGAGTTATGGCCCTTGATTTAGTTAAAAATGCTATATTTTGCCTCGTTAATTCAAAAGGGCCTTCAACTTTCATCTGATCTTTATAAAATTTTACTGATTGTTTATATCAATGACAGCTCAGACAGTTTCGAAAAACAGCCAGATTGGACCAGTAACAGATGAGTTATGGCCCTTGATTTAGTTTGAAATTGCTATATTTTGCCTCGTTAATTCGATAGGGCATTCATCTTTCATCTGATCTTTACAAAACTTTACCTGATTGTTTATATCAATGACAGCTCAGACAATTTCGAAAATCAGCCAGATCAGACCAGTAACGGATGAGTTATGGCCCTTGATTTAGTTAAAAATGCTATACTTTGCCTTGTTAAGACGATAGGGCCTTCATTTTTCATGCGATCTTTATGAAACTTTACCAGATTGTTAATATCAATGACAGCTCGGTCAAGTTCGAAAACCAGCCATATCGGACCATTAGCAGTGGAGTTATGGTCCTTGATTTAGTAAAAAATCCTATATTTTGCCTCGTTAAGACCTTCATCTTTTGTCCGATCTTTAAGAAACTTTACCAGATTGTTAATATCAATGAAAGCTTGGACAAGTTTGAAAAACATCCAGATTGGACCATTTACATCGGAGTCATGGCCCTTGATTTTCTGAAATATGCTATATCTTGGCCTGATTAAGACGAAAGGGCCTTCATTTGGCCGGATTTCATTGAAACTTTGCAGGGATGATCAGTACCAAGCCTAGTTGTACATAGTCACCGTGTTCCAGTTGAATGATTTTGGTGGAGTTTTAGCCCTTTAAAGGTTTTAATACACAAACTTTGTTCTGACTAGTTCTCTTGAACCCCTGGCCGGATTAAACGAAACTTTTTAGGGATGATCAATTCTATGTCTAGTTGTGCAAATCATCGCCGTGTTCCGGTTGAATGATTTTTGGCGGAGTTATGGCCCTTTAAAGGTTTTAATACACAAACTTTGTTCTGATCTACTTCTCCTGAACCCCTCGCCAGATTTCAATGAAAATTTGCAGGGATGATCAGCACCAAGCCTAGTTGTGCATGTCATCGTCACGTTTCGGTTTACAGATATTTGGCAGAGTTATGGCCCTTTAAAGGATTTTGATACCACAATTTTTTTCTGGGCTAGTTCTCCTGAACCCCTGGCTGCTGGATACAGACGAAACTTGACAAGGATGATCAGTATAAAGCCTAGTTGTGCATATCATCGCCATATTTCGGTTGAATGATTTTTGGCAGAGTTGTGACCCTTTAAATGTTTTAATACACAAACTTTGTCCAGATTAGTCTCTTCTGAACTCTTTGCCAGATTTCAGCGTATCTTGGCGAGGATGATCAGTACTAAGCCTAGTTGCACCTGTCGTTGCCATGTTCTGGTTGAATGATTTTTGAAATACTTATGGCCCCTTATACATAAACTTTATCTTGAGCCAGTAGAGCGTCCACAGGCCCTCTTGGGCCTCTTGTTTTTGTACTGCGATTGAATTCCGTCAAACTATCTTGCTTTTAATTAGTAAATATTCAATAATGTTTGGTGTGTAATGTTTGCGAACATAATTAGTGTGTGTTTTATAAGCTAAAAGTTACGGACATTGTCCCTTTAATAACTCTGACATTCATTTACAGATTTTCAAATAACTTGGCACAATTGCTCACCACAACTAGACGACGTGTCATGCACAAAGCCCAGGTTTGTGGCGTCAAGGTCACATTTAGAGGTCAAAGGTCAAATTGTGTCCAGTCAATAACTCTAGCATTCCTGGAAGGATATTCAAATAACTTGGCACAAGTGCTCAGCACAACCAGACAACATGTCGTGCACAAAATCCAGGTCCGTCGCTCCAAGGTCAAGGTCACACTTAGAGGTCAAATGTCAAATCATGTCCGGTCAATAACTCTGGCATTTCTTGACAGATTTTAAATTAACTTGGCACAAGTGCTCACCACAACAACATGATGCGTCACGCACAAAATCCAGGTCCGTGGCTCCAAGGTCACGGTCACACATAGCTCAAAGGTCAAATCGTGTCCGGTCAATAACTCTGGCATTCCTGGACGGATATTCAAGTAACTTGGCACAAGTGCTCAGCACAACAAGACGACATGTCGCGCACAAAATCAAGGGCCTTCACTCCAAGGTCAAGGTCACACATAGGTCAAAGGTCAAATCGTGTCCGGTCAATAACTCTGGCATTCCTGGACGGATTTTCAAATTACTTGGCACAAGTGCTCACCACAATAAGACGATGTGAACAAATCCAGGTCTGTGGCCCCAAGGTCAAGGTCACACTTAGAGGTCAAAGGTCAAATTGTGTCGGACAATAACTCTGGCATTCCTGGACGGATTTTCAAATAACTTGTTTTAATTATTTATTTTTAGCTCGACTGATCAGAGATCAGCAGAGCTTATGCCGTGGTGTGGTGTCCGTCATCCGTCCGTCTGTCTGTCCGTAAAGTTTTATTTGTAGAGACTAGTTCTTGAAAACTATAAGTGATATTGATATGGGACTTATTCTAAAATGATCAGCATGACATGATGTTGGTCCTTGTCAAAAATCGTTTTGATTCGACGTTAAACATGGCTGCCAGCGGCCATCTTTGTTTACATAGAGTTATATAGTAAAAACTTGTAACGACTACTCCTCTGAAACTACTTGGCGGATTTCATGAAACTTTACAGGAATGTTGCTCTTGATGTGTAATTGATCCTAGCAAAATTGCAGATCGGCCAGAAATTCAAGATGGCTGCCACATCTAAAAATAGATTTTTTAAAATTAAGTTTGTGGCGACTACTTCTTGAAAACTATAAGTGATATTGATATGGGACTTTTCTAAAATGATCAGCATGACATGATGTTGATCTGAGTCGAACCTTAAATTGATTAGACGTTAAACATGGCTGCCAGTGGCCATCTTTGTTTACATAGAGTTATATAGTAAAAACTTGTAGCGACTACTCCTCTGAAACTACTTGACGGATGTTCATGAAACTTCACAGGAATGTTGCTCTTGATGTCTAGTTGATCCTAGAAAAATTTCAGGCTAATGGGAAATTCAAAATGGCCACCACGGCTAAAAATAGATTTAAAATAAATACAGTTGTAGCGACTACTTCTTGAAAACTGTAAGTGATATTGATATGGGACATTTTCTAAAATGACCAGCATGACATAATGTTGATCCTTGTCGAAATTTTTTTCAATAGGACTTTAAACATGGCCGCTAGCTCTTGATGTCTAATTGATCCAAGATTTTTTTTAGGTCAGCCGTAAATTCAAGATGGCCGCCATGGCTAAGTGTATTTGATATGGGACTTTTTCTAAAATGATCAGCATGACATGATGTTGATCCTTGTCGAAAATTATTTTGAATAAAAATTAAACCTGGGCACCAGTGGCCATCTTTGTTTAAATAGAGTTTGTATAGTAAAAATTTGTAGTGACTACTCCTCTGAAACTACTAGACGGATTTTCATGAAACTTCACAGGAATGTTGCTCTTGATGTCTAGTTGATCAGGTCGGCCGGAAATTCAAGATGGCCACCACGGCTAAACATAGATTTTTAAAAACAAGTTTGTAGCGACTACTACTTGAAAACTGTAAGTGATATTGATATGGGACTTTTTCTGAAATGATCAGCATGACAAGATGTTGATCCTTGTCCAAAATTATTTTGATACAACATTAAACATGGCTGCCAGTGGCCATCTTTGTTTACCTAGAGTTATATAGTAAAAACTTCAACTTGTAGCGACTACTCCTTTGAAACTACTCGACAGTTTTTATGAAACTTCACAGGAATGCTGACCTAGCAATCAAAATCTATCAGTAGAGCTTCAAGGTCATTGACCTCTTGTTTATTTTTTTCATTGTTTTGTTTTTGTCATTTATTTCTTAATTTGTTTTCGTCCGGCAATGTAGTGTCCACTCCATAACTGGAGTAGTTTTAATCCAATAATGATGAAACTTGGATGCAGTGTTTATGGCCACAATAGCTCGGTCAACTTTGAAAACAAATGCTCAACAAACACTGGAGTTATGGCCCCTTAGATTGTTGAAAATTGAAGGTGTCCGCTGCATAACTGGAGCAATTTTCATCCAATTTTGATAAAACTTGGACACCAGGTTAATGGCCACAATAGCTCACTTAAGTTTGATAACCACTGCTTTTGCTCCAGAAACACTGGAGTTATGGCACTTGGATTGTTGAAAATTTACAAAATTGACAGTGTGCGCTCCATGACTGGAGTAATTTTTATCCAATGATGATTCTTCATGAAACTTGGACACAAGTGTTTATAGCCACAATAACTCGGTCAAGTTCGATAACCAACGTTATTGCTCAAGAAACACAGGATTTATGGCCCTTTCATTTTTGAAAATTGATGATTTTAGCGGTTTACGCTCAATAACTTTACATCTATAATCCGATCTCGATGAAACTTAAGGATAAAGTTTATTAATATCTCATTTAAGTTCGATAACCAGCCACATTGCACTATAATGCAGAGTTATGGCACATTGATTTTTAGCTCTACTGGCCGAAGGCCAGCAGAGCTTATGGGATGGCGAGTTGTCCGTCGTTAACTTTTGGCTCGTTAAGACGATAGGGCCTTCATTTTTCATCCGATCTTTACCAAACTTTAACAGGTTGTTAATATCAATGAAAGCTCGGATGAGTTTGAAAACCAGCCAGATCGGAGAAGTAACAGCGGAGTAATGGCCCTTGATTTAGTTAAAAATGCTATATTGCTATATTTTGTCTCGTTAAGACGATAGGGCCTTCATTTTTCATCCTATCTTTACCAAACTTTACCACATTGTTAATATCAATGAAAGCTTGGACAAGTTCGAAAGCCTTATCGGATTAGTAACAGCGGAGTTATGGCCCTTGATTTAGTTAAAAATGCTTTATTTTACGATGCACTCTCCAGAATGAATAGTATTAAATAGGGATAAATATGAACAACACCAGTTCTATTAAATAATATAATTTGCATGTTGCATTCAAATGCATGTTTTATATGTGGAAAATATGGCCACAGCAGCTTTATATTGTCGAACCCAAGGTCGGAGTGTCTCATCCCTTATTCTCTGCCATAGCTTGCTATTGCAATCATATCTCACATCGCTTTGTGGTTGGTACCGCCTGGTACAATTGCTCCTGCTCATTATAAATGCTAGCTTACATGCTGCTTATTGCTCTTGCTGCTTATTGCTCCTGCTCATTATAAATGCTAGCTTACATGTAATTATTGCTCTTGCTGCTTATTGCTCTTGCTCATTATAAATGCTAGCTTACATGTAATTATTGCTCTTGCTGCTTATTGCTCTTGCTCATTATAAATGCTAGCTTACATGTAATTATTGCTCTTGCTGCTTATAAATGCTAGCTTACATGTAATTATTGCTCTTGCTGCTTATAAATGCTAGCTTACATGTAATTATTGCTCTTGCTGCTTATAAATGCTAGCTTACATGTAATTATTGCTCTTGCTGCTTATAAATGCTAGCTTACATGTAATTATTGCTCTTGCTGCTTATAAATGCTAATGCAATTCTTGCTCTTTACAATTATATTTTAAGCTCCAAAAAATTAGAGGGTACACGGGTTATGCACAATAGATACGGGCAACACCCTAATCTCTAATTATGCCATATAATTTTGAAATTGTTAAATCGATAATACTACGAATTATAATGTCGATAGACCGGACACCCTCCAGGACCAGGATGTAAAGCCGTTGGTCAAGGGAGATAATCCAGTTGTACGACCTGACTTAA
>JAWPHD010020225.1:30000-32646 GCA_037043455.1 Cyrtodaria siliqua | reverse complement strand
CATGCTGGCTCAACAAAAAACAATTTCAAATAGTGTCGACTGAGCTAGCATGTTGGAATACAAGTTTCAAATCGAATGAAGTGTAAAACCTAAAATTGACAAGTCATACGAAAAAGGGTCGAAAATCCGTCGTTTGGATTGGGACCAAAAGAAAACTGGTTATGATAGCAGTTACCTATTTATAAGAAACTTTGATTCTGGATACATCCTGAGATGATTATTATTTTGTATGTGTTTCCCTTTAGTTAGTTTCTAGGATGTGGACTTATTGTTAGAGAATTCCTTTGATGGGATGTAGTTTTGTTTACACTGTCTTGTCTATTTGGGCGTTGAGATGGATAATAGCGAGGATTGTGCGCATATAAAACCGATTCAAGCTAACCAGTAGGCCTTATTGCTACTGACCGTTCCATGTCGGTAACCCATGTCCTTCACCACCCTTTCATGTTTTTTTTGTCTCTTTCATTGTATTTTCAAGTCCTTGTTTGCAGTACAGTGTGGACCTACGATGCCATTGGCGCTCGGACGCTGTGGTTTCTATAGGACCCTAAATCTCATTTCTAACATCTGGTCTCTAATGGTAATGAAGCTGGTCCTGGCATTGCAAAATCGGAATATGAATATTGTTTCAACCCCGTTGTCATAAAACAATCCGGACGCCCTACGTCTGCAGACAAGGTCGTAAATGACAAAATGTCTTCTCCAATATTACTGAAAATGGAAAAAATGAAAATTTTATTTTTCTATAATTATGTAAATTTAAAATGCAGAAGATAAACTATCCAAACATTTATTTTTCATTAGAAGTCTCTCTCAGTTCAAAACGTCAATGGCACGCAACTTGTATGTTTTCCAGACATATATAAACAGTTTAAACTTACTGATTACTTAGACACAGTATGCAATTACAAATAATTTTCCTTCCAAATGGCGCATGGAAGAGAATACTTGAAAGGATCAATTATTAGTAATCAACAGAGCAAACGGCAGTTACGCATACCGTACACATGGAAGATGCTTTTAAAAGTTATAATCTTAAATACGAAATCTTTGTATTCGCATTTACTGGTATACAAGTAAAAACAAGTAATATTTGTCATATGTAAATACATATTAAACTACTTACTGCCATTCAACAAGAGGTTGTTCAAACAAAAGCAATTCGCTGTGCGAAGGTAGTCGTAACTTATCCATCACTTATTCCTTTTCTGTGACTACACCAGCGTGCACCGAAGCTGCGTTGCTTTATATTCCTTCCCTGCCTAGTTTGTTAGAAGATAAAGCCTGGTGTGGATTTCTTATGTAACTTGTCCCATTCTATTGGGATGCCAATAGGGTTAGAGTGAGGTTTGTTGCTCCCTAGAGCCTGGTTTAAAACTTCCACGATTTTTTCATGTTTGCGATTTCATATACCGTGCCTCATTATCCTTGTCACTGTTATAATACTAATAATTTTCTTATTTTTCTTCTTTTTTTTCTTTTTTTTATCTTCTTTTTTTCTTTTTTCTCATTTTTATTTTTTATTTGTATCTCTTCTCCTTCTTTCTTTTACTACTCTCAATATATAACGAAGTTAAAACACATTAAGTTATGCATATAAAATTCATACACTTATTTTCAATATGCCTTCGAACAATAATGCTATAAAGTTATAAATACATATACGTTATAAATATATATAAGTTATAAAAACATATAATGTTTCAGTGCGTGTTTCTGCTTGAATGTAGGTCTTTGAATGTTATATTTCCTGTTCGACTTTTATATTCTACTATTTCAGCCTGGGTATTAAATGGTGAATTTACTATAACGCCTGTTAATGCGAACCATTTCTTATATTAAACAACAATGACGTCCCTCTTGAGAAGGAGAATGACAAAAAAGAGGTGCGAATTTTAGATATTGGAATGTTTTAATGAGACACATTGGATGCTTGCGTGAAAAGAGAAGTTAAAATAACTGGATGTTATTTATTTTAACAGAAAGTATCAACTAAATTAATATCCTAAGAATAGTTCATGGGTATCCGGTGAAGATAGAGAATTTCAATAATATGTATAATTGTTTTTTTATCGGATTCGAGGCTCTGCCGATGTCCTGATTAAAAACAGTTATACCGAGGGTTGGAATTCCTGAACGGAATACCCATGCTTGATTCTTTATTCTTGCATATCATTGACATTGTGTGCATTAAAGTTGTCATTTACTGACGTTTTGCATGTTAATCCACACAATGACGTCATGCAACACTGCTGACGTTGAGCGGTGGAGCGCTGTGGTCTAGTGGTAGAGCGTTGGACCCATGATCCAAAAGTCGTGAGTTCGATTCCCGTCATTGCCATATGCTTGTGTCCCTGAGCAAGACACTTTATCTGCATTGCTTAGTACTGGTTCTACCCAGGAAGACATCGAGAGTGATTCCAATAAGTTCATAGAGTTTTCGTTACAATCGATGTAAAATAAATAAGTTTAAACTAACACTGCTGACGTTATCGTCGCCATTGTTGATGCTCGCTACTCGATGGCCCATTTGGCTCACATTACTTCACTTCTATTTCTTGACTTCCTCATATCGCATTCCGAATTCCGCATTCCGCATTCCGCATTCAGAATTCCGCATTCGAATTCCGCATTCCGAATTCCGCA
>JAWPHD010020225.1:0-25000 GCA_037043455.1 Cyrtodaria siliqua | reverse complement strand
TACAAATTGTACACAGCGTGTCAGGATATGAAGGTGTATTCCAGTTAATACCCGTTTTCATCAGTAATCTATGACTTAGTACTTTAGATTACACTAAGCAGTTTTATATATCTTGCACGTGTTTCGATAAGATGAGAATATTTGACATTACATGGTCCCAACTTAATTTCATTAAGCGATGGGAAAGCTTATATTAGAAGTATTTTATAACAGATATTCGACACTAAAACACGTTTTAAAACCCCTTTTACTGAAAAAATGCGATAACCTGTTTAAAATTACCCATTAAATATTTGTAATTTTACAATATACAAACATTTTAAGTCAAAATTAAGGTTTTATTTCATACCCCAGCCAATCCCGTTTTCTCTTCTTGGAGAAGGGGTTGTATGGGGTATGAAAGTTAATACTCGAACCACGTAATGTCAATCATCATATATATGTATTTTTTGCATACCGGATAAGGTGATCCGTGTTTTGCTTGGGTGCTGGTAAGCCTGATCTTACACATGGGGGAAGATAAAAGTCGTAATAATTGTTTTAATCGGAACCTCGGCAGAGAGCCTCGGTTTAGATAAAAAATAATTATACATCGTGTTGGAATTCCCGATCTTCACCGGATACCTATGAAATATTTATAGATATAGATATACATTAATATTCCGTCTTTCGACGTTTATTGTAACGGTTACACTGAGGTTATACTAGTAAGGTTATACGTATACACTTAAGTTACAAAGGTTACGATTGTAAATATCCTGCTCTTGAAATTTGTGAAACCTAACACGTTTGGTAATTAATATCATATTTTTTCATAGAGCTTACACATAATGTTCCTAAAATCAAAAGGAAAAAAACAATTTTAATCGAGATTAATTATTAATCCTGTTCTTTAGGATATACGTAATAAACAATTGGTAAAACAGAAAGTATTGCCAATGTTCAATATAGCATCCAAATAGTTTCAGACATAGCTGAGCACACATGACCAGGAAAATACAAAATCCCTATCACTACTTTAGATTTTCAAAATATTAAAGGTACTCGGCCTGAAGGCTTATTCAAGGCTTCTGTGACATGTGCCTGAGTATCTGGTGAAAAACTTAAAGAAATATAAATAGATCGGACAGGGAAAGTAGCATTCAAGGAGGACAGTCAATCACAAAACACAGAAACATACATGCAAACAGACAAACAAGAAGGCAACAGTAATAATAAATACAAACGACATCACAAACACATAAGGGTTGACAATAGGGCAAAGTAGGCCATTGGGGGTTTAACATTTATTTCATTGCAATCGAAAAACGAAATCTACGACATATAGTGCACGTTTCGATCTCACGAGTATACCAAAAAGTAACCTGTACTATATAAACAGTAGCTCTATAAAGGTCAACATATTTATCTTACAAGCAAACATGTTTTACACATTGCATCACATATCAGAATCGCATATTTATTACAAATGTATATGTGTTATATTTGTTCAGTCGAAAACAGTTGTTTCACTCTTTCAGTATATGTTCAGGAAGCGCATTTAGCTTGTTTTAATTATTTTACCGTACGCCAATGCGAAAGCAAACTGGACGAACGCGATATACTTAAATAAGGAACAATATCAGTTACGGTCTCGAACTTTATCAAAAATGTGTTATCCCCGTTTTTTCGTGCAAAATATATGAAATGTTAAGTAAACCTTACTGAAAACCTTTAACTGAATCATGTTTTTATTAAATGTACAAGAACATATCTAATGCTTTAATCAAACATCTTGAAAGAGGTGGTTAACGTTTATTCAGATTTATTCTTCAATATCTATCTTACCTATTGCTTTGTATTGCTGTCGGTTTATTAAATTGTATTTTCATATTAAACATTGTTAACATGATTAAGGTAAATGCATTTCGTGCTTGGCATTTCATGCTTGAGCATTAACCTTTCTTATTTACATTTCGTAATGATTGAAAACTGTCAAGTAGTATCCGTTGCAATATGTACATGGGCATGCCTTTTCTATTTAAGAGCACAACGAATATTGGCAATTTTATTTCAGTAATGCAATGACCTTGCTATTCTCCTTTCATACTCTTTTTGATATGGCATACATGCACTGTCATTTGTTATATTTTGACTCCCATACAGTTTAATATGTTCTAAGGCATCAGACGTTCAATTCAAAACATATCTATTGCATTAAAAGTATTTAAATGCAATACGTATACGGTGATTAAAACATTCCTTCCTCGATGAGAATCCTAATATGACCGTAGCCCCCATCTCCTGACAACATATGAGTTTATATTGACGGTATAGCACTTTTAAAATGTCAATGCTCCATACATGACAATGAGATGTCACTCTCGTTCTTGTAAAGGCCGTCAGGAATCCATTTAAGACATCACATATAAATGTGGCATATCAACTATGTACTTCAATTTTCTCTTTTGTTGCAAAACTAGTTTTTAGTTACAATTTTAGGAGAAGGGATTGGATGGGGTATGACAATTAATACTCGGACCACGTAATTAGGAAATGTAGCATTCAGCAACCACAGTCAAGCAAAAACACACCAGATTCTATGTTGCATCATTCTGAAACTCACACTTACCATATTGTCATTCCAATAAAACGATACACTGTAAATAAAGAAATCCTCTCTAAATGCTGAATCCTCTAACAAAGTATGCAGCATTAATAGGCAAATTAAGTATAACAGAAGGATGATTATGCATATCTAAATATAAAAACAAAAGCCTAGAAAGCCACAAGGCAAGTATTCAAGTCAAACCATGGCAGGTGCCTCGAATTATGTGAAGATACCAAACATATCGTTGATCAGTTTTAGTCAATCGAGGTAGATGACATCTTTTTAAATTAGATAATGCTTCCCACAATAATTATTGTAATAAAACGATGTGGATAAGACCAGGTTCTAGTGTGCCAAAACCTCACTCTTATCCTAGTGTCATCCTAATTAAATAGGACAGTGCAAATACATTCCAGCCAGGTTGTATTCTCTATCATCTAAAACGTTTTCATGAATTATGTGGTCAACAGAATTTACTGCGTGTTTTAACTGAAATGATTTGCCGGAAAATGAATACAGAATGAACGCAGAACCAACGAAGAATGAACGTTGTGAATCGACCTATATTTTAAAAATGCATTTCATTCGTTGCGTTCGTTTTCAGCATTCAGCGTTTTTAAAAATATACGATGAATGCATTTTTTAAAACGCTTAACGCTGAAAACGAACGTAACGAACGAAACGAACGCAAATGCATTTCGATATATCGGATAATTTCTTGTATTATCCTTTTGAGTTGATAATTACAATGTCGATTTAAACGAAATGCGTTTTTCTGTATTTCAATATAAAGAATTACACTGTGTAAATGGTGTTTTAAAATCGCTGAAACACGATTACATTTACACATTTACTTTATTTTTACTGATTCAAAATGGGAAATATTATATTTATTGTGTAGCACAAACATAACATTATTTCAATGTAAAACTAAAATAATGTTGATAAAAACAGCCGGTATATAGTGTCATATATATTATATTGTTGATGAAACTAACATAAACCCGGAAGAAAACTGAATAATCATCAATGTGCACCACTAAATAATGTCAACAAATGGACGATTCTTCCATATTTTCACATAAACACAAGTCACCGACTCGTGATAAAAATCGCATGACTGGATATCATGCGTCAGTTAATCGTGAGAGATGTTGCGATTGATAAACGCCGAACGAAAGAACGCAAATGCATTTTCTGCGTTTGTGCATTTAAACGCGCGCATTCTGTTGCATTCAGGAATGCAGTTCCGTGCATTTAAATGAACGCATGGTTTAATTTATAAACGCTGAATGCATTCAAGAACGCAAATGATTTGCATTTTAAAAAAATGCATTTATAAAAATGAAATGAAAATGGAGCGACAACGGAACGCAAACGGAATGCATTTTTAGGGCAGCTGAGTCTGCATGTTAGGTTTAAACGTTTACTTCCCCCAAAACGCCAAGGGATCTTCAGTAACAATAGATATGGCGAATGTCTCTTTTGACTTTTGATGATTCTTATCTTTGACAATATTTGTTTTTTATGGTGTTAATCGACAGAATAGCACGTTCATCACGTCGTTAAATCATTCGTATGGTTTCTAATAATCTAGCCAGACTACTGGAAACTTGTCATTTTCCTTACAAGTGAATATCATGGCAAATACAAGATCAAACGCTACAAGTGAATATCAACGGCACATACAAGATCAAACGATATTTCTGCCTGCCAGAATAAGAATACGTCTAATCAAATCAGGTAATGCTAAATAAGCACGCATTTGTATTTGAATAACGCATTAACAACAACAAAATTGTATTTGATTCAATACGTGTCCCTATCACATACCTGCTGTCCCAATAAATTCACCAAAAACGTCAGTATACCTCAGGTTTAAGCTTACATAATATGTTGCCAAAATTTAACGATTATGTATGTGCGTTGTACACATTCAAAAATATTGTTTTGGAAATAAGATATGTATTATAACATAAACAATGACAACAATGACCATTGTTTCAACCTCATAAAAGCAGCACATTTTAACTTATATCCGTCTGTTTCGATCTAATACACTAAATTTACCCAAATAGCGTCACGTTTGGCACATGTTTTTTTAATTTTTAAAGGTAGACTTAAATTTATTTAAACAAAAAGCGGATGTATCAATATAAATATTCCGTTTTGTTCTTTCGCATACTTTCGTTTGCTAATTCAAACCTGAACACAGTCTGAACATTTAGAAGATACTGGCAGGTGAATCATACGCATACCTTGTTTTACTGCCTGTAACAAACTGAGTACTTAGAGTTTATAACTGTGTTTGTCGGGGCCTCATTTTCCTTGAATTTGAATAGGAAGTTTAATAGATTTTGCTAAGCGCCTCACTTGTAATCGATGCGTATATCTAATAAATGATATTTTACTAGATTCATTATATTGATAAAGAATAATTTGTTTTGGCTTTTATTTCATCAAGTATTAAGAAAGTTATGATTTTAAAGGCTGTGTATTATGATTAAATGTGCCAGTATTTACCAGTGCGGGCCTAACTAAATGTATAGTTTTGCTTATATAAGATTGAGTTCAAAACTACTACGTGCAGTCCGAGCAGTCTGAAGAACGTGACATTTTTATGGATGGCGTGTTCAGTCAGGTACCCGTGTAGGGACAATACATTGGTGTCGATCACAGCATCGCAAACAATTCTCCATGGTAGTAGTGACCAGTACCAGTAACGGCAGGGGTAAGTAGTATCTATTTTATTTGTTGTAAATTATTGTCATTTATAAATTGTTGTTCTGAAGTAAATAACTGCCAGTAAAAAACAAAGATAGTTTAGCCGGATATTGGCTTTATTTCTAGCACGTTTCAAACATCGGAATATATTTTTTATATTGCATAAAAGGTTATTGTTTATTGTGCAGTGTAAATCTCTCTGAGGTTGTTTATTATATTGTCATTGTTATTCAATCACTCTTAGGTTGCTGTACCATTTTTGCATATAATGTGTTAGCGGGAGGTAAAACCCGTTATTCATTCAGTCAATTGTCTATGCGTTGAAAATTAAGTATAATGTTCATGGTGAATTATTATGTTGTAAGTTTTGAGTTACATCTAGAAATGTGAGATTTCATTGTTGTTAAATGTATTACACGTTTTGTTAAAGTTTAGCATAATGTCAATTTGAGAAAGTTTTAGAATTCGGGTTTATTCATTCTGAATAAAGATTGCTTTCCAATCAGTTATTAGGTATGGTGATACCTTAGTGCTATTATAGAATACATGTTATGATAACATTTTAAGACTGGGTATATATTTTGTAGCCGTATACGCTAGGAGAGTAAGTAGAGCGTATATATTGTATAGAGCCTATTGTGGGAAGCGTGGTCTACTGGGTCATAGGTGGGGACCGCCGTCATAGGACGCGGGAACTACATCATTCGCTATTTGGGCGACAAACCAGGCAGAAGCCGCGGAGATTGTAGGCAAGAGGGCCTGGTTGCACAGATAACTACGCAGGTAACGTCACCGGATGTGGAATACCAGGACTTGAGCCATCGCCGGACGGGATCATGTGAGTAGGCATCTCGTGGGAAGTACGTCTTCGGAAGTATGTATGGTACCGGGACGAATAGCAACCGCTAATAAGGGGCGTGCACATGACGTGGAAATGAATTCGCGGAAGTAAAGTATTAGTGCCGGACACTGAACTGTATCGGAAGGACTCACCTAGATATAGCTTTGTGATATAAAATAGCTGTGATATAGCATAAATATATTATAAATAAAGATATTTCGTCTGATTAAAACCGAACAGTTTATTGTGTAATTAACTGAATAGGGATTCCATCTAACTTGTATTGAAATTCATTTTAAAATGCTTTAAAAACGTTGATATTTCTACTTTGTCATTTATATTCATTTGTATATATATTCATATTGTTTGTCAATAAATGTTGTTCTCCCGTGGTGAGTTGTCTCCACTTGGCTCCTCTTGTTACACTATATCAGTATAAACAGTCCCAGTGGATATACAACAGTAGGTATAAACGTCGAACACGAACTATAGCATTCGCAGAACGCAAATAAATAAAGAAAATAATAAATAAATTAAATTAAATAAAATTAAATAAAATTTAATTAAATAAAATTAAATAAATAGCAAGCAGGCAAGCGCAAGCTAACAAGCAAACTAGCAAGCCAACAAACAAACACACAAACAAACATCAATTACAAATAAAACTAGAAGAAACATATGCGACATCACAAACAGAAAAGTGGTACGAATATGGAAACCGCCTTGGAACGGTCAGTGATAAAGAGCCGATATGTATTTAAGTTGTAGGGTACATGAAACCTCACTGTTACTCTATGATCATCCAAATAAAACGGGAAAATGGAAATTAAGAAATCCCACTGAGGCTATATTCTCTAGCAAACTAGGCAGCTTTAAGTATATAAGTACTGTATACATACATATCGAACAGGAAATCATTAAACCAATAACAAAGGGAACGACAATTTAAGGTTATACTGAAGACAAACATCACACGTTACTATCCCTTTCACGATTATAGGATACGTCATTATAAATATGTATGTATAGATAGTTGTCTTTATTAAACATATATTGTCACAACATGCTAGTTTTGGGTTGTCTTATTTTTCTATTTACATTTGAGTTGTGCTCGCTTGCATGGAATCATCGGCTCTTTATTACAATACTCGGTGAAATGCATTCCACAGAATTACAGGCATATAAAAAGCAAAAACACTAATGCCGATCACTTATCCTAGATTATTTTTTTGAAAGATATCACACTGTTAAGTCAGTAATGTGAACTTTTTGCGGAAACAACTATTTCTCACTTGTTAAGCTGTTAAGTCGTAGGATTATTTATCATAGTGTATGGTTCAAACAGGACCATTAATTTAATAGGCTTTGACATGCATCATATACTACATTTGGCCCAAACACTAATCACAATAAACATATAGATTGGATACTTGTAAAAAAAATGTTGTCGTGAAACCCAACAACTTGCAATGCTTTTAGGAAACCCTACGAACAGCTGCACGATATTAATGGGAAGTCTGAAGGTGAATAACAAACGTAGAGCCTCCTGGTACTGGCAGTCAAAGTGAAACGTATTAAACGTGATATATATAATTGGAGGAGAATTGAGTATCAACTGGTTTTGCTAAGGTTTTAAATGCATCAGTGACGGTTACGACTTATTGAGTTCATTACGGAGACCTGAAGTCAAAATTCAAATCCTTTTTAAATAATGTATAGATGCATCCTCTTTCGACTATAAATAGCAAGTGATGGCATTTACCTGTTTGTTAAATTTTGTTTTTAAAACAACTATGATATATATTACATATACCTTATTTATTTTAAAAGTAAAAACATTTTAATCGAAAAACGTATACACGTTATTTCAAAGATTTGCGGACTCGAAATCGGTGTTTATAATATGTTCCCATCTAGGTATAAGCAATGTGCAGTGGAATAAACAGCACTGTATCAACGAACTAACGTTTGTTTGATCTTAGGTATAAGCAATGTGCAGTGAAATAAACAGCACTGTATCACTGCACTAACGTTTGTTTGATCTTAAGTATAAGCAATGTGCAGTGAAATAAATAACACTGTATCACTGAACTAACGTTTGTTTGATATTAAGTATAGGCAATGTGCAGTGAAATAAACAGCACTGTATCTCTGAACTAACGTTTGTTTGATCTTAAGTATAAGCAACAGTGTACAGTGAAATAATCAGCACTGTATCACTGCACTAACGTTTGTTTGATCTTAGGTATAAGCAGTGTGCAGTGAAATAAACAGCACTGTATCACTGCACTAACGTTTGTTTGATCTTAGGTATAAGTAATGTGCAGTGAAATAAACAGCACTGTATCACTGCACTAACGTTTGTTTGATCTTAGGTATAAACAACGTGCAGTGGAATAAACAGCAGTTTATCACTGCACTAACGTTTGTTTCAACTTAGGTATAAGCAACGTGCAGTGAAATAAACAGCACTGTATCACTACATTAACGTTTGTCTGATTCTGTATCTGAATATTAGCACGTTTAAACACGTTCAGCTAACTAAACGTTCTGTTCTATTATATACTCGTATACTCTGCCAGTATATGTCCAACTAGTAGATTCTAATTATTTTCTTATTACTCAATGACTGAATAGAGTTGTGCAACTATTAAACACATGCCATAACGTATGTATTATATATAAGGTAGGAGAATGACGAGAAACAGACAAGACAGAAAGGCAGATGAATATCATGTATTCTTGATGCTTATGAAACTCAAATCTATCGCATTCAGTTGCCAGTTCCTATTTATTTCAGCTCCCGCCACCGAATGATAAGTGGGCATATAGTCCGTTAGTCCCAAAAGGTTTGTGTGTCTATCTCCTCCCACATTTTTCAATCGTGTGTTTCGAAACTTTATAGAATGCTTACCTATGATTAGTTCAGCATTTGAACGTTGTTACAGTTGACATCTTCGACTGACTGTAGTGTTGAGGAAGGCACGAACGATAACTCTACGTCACGTGACGGGACTAACCTATGATGTGCAGAAATATGGATTCGGCGGCAAAAGCGACCTTGTATTACCGGAGTTACGGCTCTTGTTTCGTCAAATTGTACGTTAAAATATCTTGAGTGTATATTGCCTCCCACAGTTTTCAATAAATTGTTTTGAAACTTACGTACACATTTCTTGTTCCTGTTAGGAATGGCAATTGGATATTTAATACGTAGATCCTGTAAATGGCCGTCTTATAATTGTTATCAGCATACAAAACATTTAAAATGTTATTTGTAACTACACCAAAATAGGCCTTATACTATAAAACTCCAAAGGACTGTGAATGTAAACATTTTATAGCCACGTTTCTACATGTCAAGTCATTATGGGTAGTTTTGATATTATATATGCGACTTTTCCGCATTTACTCAGAATTATAGAGTGCCTTTAATTAAAGATTTAAATGTATGTGTTTTCAGATCGCCCAGTGCATAAAGGATTTTATTACAATAAGGTATCTTAGAGAACATGCGGACCCGAACTCCCTTTTTACCTGGAAAAAGTCAATTCTGAAAAAAGTGATAAGCGTAATAATTTGCATACAACAAATCATCTTTACTTTTACCGAAACATAGATTTTAGTTTCGACATTAGTTTCGACATTTTAAGTCGGGGCTTTTCGGATTTCAGAACACATTTGATTTAGTTCCTGTTGACAAAACAGTTAATTCTGTAGTATATTGTGACGCCAACAGTATGCTAGGTGATATTTTTTCTTTGTGGAATACGGAAACACTAATTCGTTAAATCTACTGAGGCTGACTTTTTTTCCACGCTTATATAGTGCAGCGTTTTCATGGCTGGTGTAGACTAAAAGCAAAATAAACGCCATTCACTGTTTATATTCATTCCGATCTTTGTAGATCACTGAGACCAATATTTAACTACAGATATCGGTGGTACATTCTCAAATACTTTGTTTTCTTTCTTCAATTTCGAATAGGTGGTTACACTACTCCAGCCATTAAATGTTCCGAATGTATATATTATTGACAGTAAAACCTGTTCGGTCAGTTGCCACGTTATGTATGGTCAGTCAAGGCTGACCATGGGTTATTTTTAGGACTTAACGAGGGTTGTTTCGTCATTTGAGGTTTGCGCTGAATGAGGTTTGCGCTGAATGCAATTAACATCATGTTTTTTTTAAGTAAAATTGGCTTGTTTCATATCAGAAGGAAACACGTCGCCAAATAGCCGTTATACTGAACAGAGCTTCAACTGAGGAACGTTGTCTTGCAGAAAAAGATATTCATCTGCTGCTAGGGAACAGAGTGATAAGTACCCGGGTGGATATTCTGCTATACAACGTTTCATTTGTTCTGTACTTACTTAGATAGCCAATTGAAAGATTTAAGAAAATACATTAATGGAATGACGTCCAAGTTGAAAGATTCGTCAAAGTTTAAATTTCAGAAAGAATCATATACAATTTAATTTGAATTTAACAGTGAGTTACAAGAAGGTTTGGAAAGACTGCTGTACTGCTCTATCAATTATGCGAGTAGTGATTTAGCAAAGGAATTGATAAAAAAGGTGAAACACAGAAATAAACTGATTCGAATAGAAGATAGTTCCCCGGGGGCTGGTCTACAGTTCGGGAATACGACAAACCAGTTCTCGGCAGTGACTTTGATGACGACAAAAAACTCAGCAAGCTGAGTACAGGGCTGTCAAAAAGAGATAATCAGTCAATTCCAAGCCTTCTCTCATGTCTGCTCATCCTTACAAGTTCGCTTCTGATTTCATGTTACGTCCATCTTCTACGTCTACAAGTACTTCCAACGCTGGAGGCAACGGGTATTCACAGTACAGACAACCTAGTTAGGCGTGATTGTCCATCATGGTTACTAGACTTGACCCATAGGGATTCAGACCAAAGACAGAATCCCCTATCTCAGACAAAGACAAGAATAAATTGTAAATATTTTAACTGCACTAATTGTTATGTAGACATTTTTTGAGATACAAGAGTTAAATTTTGAAACCTGTCTGGATTCGGCTAATGAAAAAGGTCGTTTAAAATGTTGCGTAGATTCTGGTTGAAAATAGGTGCTAACAACAATATTATCGACGTTATTAAATTTGGTTACAAAATTCCCTTTTACAATTTCCACAGACTTCTGTTTCACAGAATAAATAAGTCGACTTTGGATAACAGTATGTTTATAGAACAGGCTTTAAATGCGCTTCTAGAAAATCATTGCATTATTGAAATTCCTTTCATACCTACAGTAGTCATTCCCCTGAGTGTGTCGTTTAATAGAGCAGGCAAAAAACGGTTTGTTTTAGATCTAAGAGTGGTAAACCGGGATGTATGGTGTCAGACCAGTCAGTAAGTACTTCCGGGTCGTAGGGTACTGAAATAGTTCCCTGAAAGAATCCAAAGTTTCTAGTTTGCATGTGTTTTTCCCAAGATTAGTTTTTATTTCATTGTTAAATCTAACCTGAGGTTAAAGTAATATGTCTGTTGTCATGAAAAGTAAGTATTTTACTGTGTTTGTCAGGATTATTTCTTTGGAGAGTATGAGCACAGAGGTTAGGTAGAGATGTGGTTTTGACAGATGTTTATTTCAAAATACGCATAGTGTGAATGAAAGACGCGAAATGTTGAAAAACTGAATCGGTGTTTTATTTCAGATATGGGACCGTTTGCTAGCCAAATGTGTTTAATTCACAGAATAAAAGTGTATTTAAGCGAACGAATGTTGTGGAACTTGTGACTGATCTCCAAATATAGCCTATAATGGGCTGTTTTCACCGGTTTGACACCTTATGGATAGAAAATATAACTTTTGAAGATTGAAAACTATGTTTAGACTATTTCAAAAATATTATTTTTGTTTCAAGTTTGAACTAGCGAAAAGGTACAAACATATATATTTTCCCTGCACATCAGCGGTTTTTAGGTTTTTGTTTCAAGTGGAAGTACTATTGTTTTACTGTTTTGACTTTTGGCCTGAGTTCCGCCCCGTTTATTTTCACAAGGTTGATAAGAGAAATGGTTAAATATTGGTGCAGTAATAGTATCAAAATCATTTCGTTTTTGGACGATGGTTGGGGAACAAATGTCATAAATGACAACAAAATATCTGTTTGGATTCCCTTCAGGATTTAGAAAGGATAGGTTTAATTTGGAATATGCCGACTTCATTTTGGCGATTCCACAAAGGCGATCGACGATTTGTTTTATACCCTATCCCAGATTAAAATACTTCTTCAGCTCAATACACAGGCAAAATTATTTCCACGATGTCAGTGATTGGAAATGTTGCGAGGTTAATGACTAGGTCTTTGTATGTTGAGAGCGTAGAGCGTCTTGGTTAAAAGTTTACGTGTTGTCTCACGATAGCCCTTGTATTGCAGAATTAGATTATTGGAACTCCAATTTGGATAACTTAAACAGGATGCAGTTATGCCCGTACCAGCCCATTTGTTTTAATTCTATGGACCGTGTATGGGGTACTCACGAGGTGGATAGGTTTACCAGTTCAAAAAATTGCAAAGTAATTCGTTTCAATTCGAAGGTTTTAGATACGTGTACAGAGACTATGGACGCCTTTACGCAAAATAGAAAATGCACAAACAATTGTCCTGTTCCATCCATTTGCTTGGTTTCGAAGGTTGTTTACCATTTGATAGCTTGCGGCGCTTAATTGTCTCAAAATGGACAAGTGCTGGGTTTTGGCCTATTTTGTTTAATACCGGTTCCGTACCAAAGTCGTTTGTGAAAGAAGGTCTCGAATTAAAAAATGGTCAAGATATTTTTTCTCATAAAAATAGGTCTTGTATATTCAGTTTTTGGAGATTTAGCAGTAAAGTTCTGGCTAGTAGAATCGAATAAGAGAAATCGTGTTACATAGATTGCTTGGTAAACATGTTTTACTATAAGGCGTTGTTGTATTTCAAGTCGAGTTTGTTTAAAAAAATCAGTTTCTTGTCGTTTGCATTTTAAGAGGCATATAGTAGTTCTTTTTTGAATAGGATAAGACATTTTATGTTTAAGGGTTTCTAAAGGAAAGAGATATTATACGAGTGTTAAGTTAATGGTGTTTATTATTGATGTAGGCCATACGCATCCTATACGGGATGAATGACAGAAACTAAAGATCATATAACTAAAGAATGATTTATAAATATGGAATAGATCCTTATTAATATTGTTCCTAACAGGAAAGAGAGTTTATATGAGAATAGACCTGTAACAGAGGTTTGATGAGTGTTAATGTAAGAAAAAGAAGAAAAAAAGAAAGAAAAAAAAGGAAAACGGAAATAATATGACTTTTTCACAGCGTACCATCAGATGAAGTCCTATTCCTAACAGGGATGAGTTTATATGAGAACGGATCCTAAACAGAAAACGTTACCTGTTCATCCTATACAGGGCATAGTTATGCATTTAAACAGGAAATATATTTTATGAGAATGGATACTCAACACGAAAACGATTAAACGATTGTGAAAGTATTTTATGTGTTAATTAAATTGATAAGCTATTCAGTTGTACCATGTTTTAGAGGAGGTACCATCTGCAAGATGAAGTCCTGTTCCTAACTATATGATATTTTGTAAAGAGAGTATAACGTGTTTACTGGCGTTTATAGTTATTATCTGAGAAATAATCATTACGTGGTCCCGCCTCTATTCCATTAGGCGATGGGAAAGCATATATTATCAGGATTTTATAACGGATCTTTCGACAAAAAACATGTTTAAAACAGTTTTTACTAATAAAATGCGACAACATGTTTAAAATTATTTATTAAAAGTTTTAATTTTACAATATTCTAACTTTTTAAGCCGAAATTAAGATTTTATTTCATACTCCAACCAACCCCGTTTTCACTTCTTGGAGAAGGGGTTGGACGAGGTATGAAAGTTAATACTCGGACCACGTAATGAGCAATGTAGTATTGTATTAGTATGGATTTTGTTTTATTGCATTTTACAGATGTATTTGGCATTGGAGTTTGGGAAAAAAATGATTTTTTTTTTTAAAACACGGCAGGTGGAAATCGGATAGAGCAAATAACGGCTAAATAAAAGAAAATGACACTATTCGCAGTCAAGTTTCTCTTTGGGTATTTCATATTGTATTCCGAATTATTTGTATATAATATCATAACTGGTTTTGAAGAACACCGAAGTGGAGGTTAAACTGTTTATTTAAGTAGGTGATCGCCTAATTCGGGTTCGACTTAAACCGATTTAATGCTGAACATGTTTTTGAATATTTGCGAGTTTAAGGCAAGCCTGTGCTCAACAGAGTTGGTCGGTTAAACAAGCAGTTTTGAGTGCATTTTTAAAAAATTACCGACACATTTCAATATTGTTATATTATTCAGCTCTAGACAAGCGAAATAATTAACGAGTTTATTTTGCATAAAGTTTTTTGCATGCTAAACTACATGTAATATTGATCATTAATATTGCTAAATTCTTGATTAGTACAGTTCCTGCTCGTGTTATCTTGATGTATACGTAGTCAGCGCTACCACTCCAATTCAGTCGTTGATGTCTTTCTTTGCAATTACGTAAGTTAGATAATAAATAATTTATGTTAGTCTGAAAGAATTGAAAGAAAAGGTAAGTATTTTTAAACACCGTTAGGAATGGTGTCTTCTGTTTAATTTGTTCGCTTGACTGTTACTTATGATACGCAGGCTTTATAACATCTGCTCCCAACTAAATTCTGTTTTGTTTATTTTGCTCATTGTTTCCTCGTATAGGGCAAAGCATTTTGTTAGAAACTGTGACCATACGCCGCTGTGGCCATGAACTTGTATGAAAATACCACAGTGAAGGTTCCATGTTCACCGTCATATGCAAACCATAACACACAACTTTATAAAGCTCATGTTATGCCCAGTTCTAGTTCCTGTACCTCTACAAACATCACTTTGACTTATTGTCTAACTGCTGATAAAGATCGTGAAACATAAGTGTGCTAAAGCTTATGACAAACTGTGGAATTAATTTATGTTGGTCAATTCAAATGGAGGAAGCGCTCTTGATACACTATGCAGTAAGCGTCAAGTTTCATTCCAAGTACTAGTTATTTTTCTACTAAATGCAGTCTTACAAGGACTATCCCAACCTGATTTCTACGGTGATGTGATTTACAAACTTCATAAGATCTTTGGTCATGATCACGTTCATACTATCTTTGTTAAACTTGCTAAAAGGTTTATCAAAAGAGGTTATGACCCTATCATTTTGCAACGCACTGCGTGCTTGGTGGTGGACCCATTTACAGTTTGCCACTATGCTTTCCTCTTTAATTTGTGCGATGACCGGACAGGTTGTGGACCCTATGATGACGTCCACCTAAAGCCCAAAAGGACGGTGACGTTTGATGTTTGTCTGCAATATTGTCTTGTCGTTCTCTCAGTGGTTTGTTCTCTTGTTGCCCTGGCTTCTGCCAAGTCACTGAATACCTTCTTTGTGGCTTTCGAGGCTATTGTTTCTTTTGTATTTATATATACACGAGCATCTTTGTGTTTTACTTATATTGCCTATTAATTATTCGTGTTTGTGATGTGTTATTTGGCATTTTATTCATCTTTAAAGTTGTTCTTTGTTTTAGTGTGTGTGTGTGGTTGACTATCGTCCTTGAATGCTACTTTTCCTGTTCGATTTTTATATCTATATTTACCACACAGCCTTTAAAGTTATCAAAAACAACCTTATTTCTCTTAGTCAGAAGAGAAAACACTACATGTTTGGCCTTTATCAATATTAACGAATTTATTTTCTAACGACAATATTCTAGGCTTCTGTTTTTTATATTATATAGACATGCCTATTTATGCTGCCTTGTTTGTTAGAGATTATAACCTAGCGGGGATATCTTTATTTACCCTGTCCCGTTTATTGGGAGGATAATAGGGTAGGAGTGAAGTTTGGTTCATCATAGAACCTCGTTTAAACACCCAGCGGCTTTTGTACGGAATATATTTTCAAAACTGATTTGTTTTTCTATAGCTTTTACTCGAGCTTCGGACTTTAACAAGCATCTGTAATTCAAGACTACAGTTACCATCAATTTTTAAAATAAACATTATTTAAGAACTCTTCTGCAGCAAGGGATTTTACCACATGACATGTTGACGCGATTAACAATTTTCGTAAGATCGTTTATCTTTATCAGTGTCAAACATTCATCTTGCAACGCACTGCATGATTATTGATTGACCAATTGGCAGTTCCCCACTACGCCTTTCTTTTTGCTTGTGCAATAACCCGACCGATTGTGGTCTCTACGATGACGTCTACCTAGCTCCTGAATAGAACCGTAGCGTTCAATGTTTGTCCTAAACTTTGTCTTTCCGTGCATTACACGGTTTATTTTCTTTTTGATCTGACTAGTAACGTTTTGGCTGTCTAGTCTTTTTTATATTCATATATATGCATAACCATGTCTGTGTTTTACTTATATAGCTTATTATGCTGCCTAGCTAGATACAGGATACAGCTTTCTCTGGATGTTCTTATTCATAGTGTACCGGCTTTTATGGGAATGGCAATAGGGTAAAATGATGTGCACTCTAAAGCCTGGTTTATCACCACACCCTTTTTGCCGCTGGCCGAACCAATGCTATTTTGTTTGTGTCCCAAATGTTGCTTCTATTTCTCGTTGTATTTGTTGTATATTTTGAACGTGTCGACTGAGTGTCGACTGAGTTTTGTGAATGCTACATATTCTTTACGACCTTTTTTTTTTTACAGTTTGATATCAGAAGTAAATGTTATAGTACAATAACAATCAACTATAGCTATTTAACAAGAACGTTTTCCCCGTTTGTTTGATTTTAAAAACATATATACTGTGTTGTACCCTTGCAAGTGTGTACTTGCTGGAGCCAAAGATTGTGTCAAGATAGGTGTGGTGAAGTATGGTGCAAATTGTAGATATAGTTGCATGTGCGGTGACATAGAACTGGAGTGTTTAATCACCCTAACTGATTAGGGACATTATCATGTAATCCAAAACGACACTATTGTGCAACGTATCGAATCTACTTTAGTTTCGTTCTATGCATTTGGTCATTGTTAGTAATTAACTACAAACCCATACATCACACTGTGTACACCATATTTTGACAAATTTTGAAATATAATCTTAATATCTCTTCACGATCATCTACAAGATGAAATGTTTGATCTCAATGTGTGTTTAGATACTGTAGGTAAGTAAACTACACAATAATTTAAATTTTTGTCAGTTAAATGTATTTAAAATCCTTAGATAAAATCACGATGTGACAGGTAGTACTTTAACACACGTGCGACAGTTTAATCTTGAAAAAGCTACATTTTTTTATACAACATTTCAAAGAAATATAAAATGATCGGACAGGGAAAGTAGCATTCAAGGAGGACAGTCGACCACGAAACACAGAAACAAAAACGCAAACAGACAAACAAGAAGGCAAAAGTAATAATAAATGCAAACGACATCACAAACACAAAAGGGTTGACAATAGGGTTACGCCTTGGAACGGCCAGTGGCAAAGTAGGCCACTGGGGGGTTTAAACCGGTTCTACGGTGCACCAAACCTCACACTTACCCTTCTGTTCATCCCATTAAAACGGGACAGTGTAAATAAAGAAATCCCCGCATGACCTAATCTTTAACCAACAACGCAGCATCAATAGGCAATATAAGTAAAACACAAATATGCTCATGTAAATACAATACAAAAAAACAATAGCCTAGAAAGCCACAATGAAGGCACCCATTGACTTGGCAGAAGCTAGAGCAACAAGAGAATAAACCAATAAGGGCACGACAATAAAGATCATAGACAAACATCAAACGCCACCGTCCCAATGGGCTTTAGGTAGGCGTCATCATAAGGTCATCAGCCTGTCCGGTCATCGTACAATTAAAGAGGAAAGCATAGTGGCGAACTGTAAAAGGGTCCACCACCAAGTATGCAGTGCGTTGCAAAATGATAGGGTCATAACCTCTTTTGATAAACTTTTTAACAAGTTTAACAAAGATAGTATGAAAGTGATCATGACCAAGAATCTTACGAAGTTTATAAGTCAATCACCATAGAAGTCAGGTTGTGATAGACTTTGTCGCAGAAGAGTCCTTAAATTACTTTTATATTTGGAAAGAAGGTCAGGGTTACGATAATAAAATTTTGCAAAGGTTTTACGAAGTTTATGGTAACGGTAACCCTGATTGAGTAGCTTTTTAGTTATATTAAAGTCCTCAATTCGAGTACAAGCTCTTGAAAAACGAATAAGTTGAGACACATACACCCCATAAGAAGTTGCTCGGGGAACATCCCCATCCAAGTGGGGATAATTAACAATGTCAAAATGAAAATCATCTCTCTTGTCATAGATTTTGCTAATTATTTCACCATTTTTAATCGAGAGATCTAAATCAAGAAAAGAAGCGTTATTATCAGATATGTTAGCTTTGTTATTCTGAAGTTCTTTAGGATAAATAGTATTAACCATAGTTGGAAAGAAAGGGTTGTCAATGTTCAATATGTCATCCAGATACCGAGAGGTGTCATTAAACGCTTCAATAACATCTGCCTGGGTATCTGGTGAAAGAGACTCAACATGAAATCTCTTTCATAGCAAAATAAAAACAAATCTGCGACAAGTGGTGCACAGTTCGTACCCATAGGGATACCAACAATTTGTCTTTAAACGGTGGTTCCATACCTGACGAAAATATTATCTAATAGGAAGATGAGTGCTTCACAAATATCTTAGCAAAAAGAAGAGTATGATAATGGACTTTTGGAAACGGCCGATCACGACACATACGAAATATTGCAGTCTCGGTTTGATTGAGACTGTTCATGAGTGGTAGTGCATTATGCTAGCTACCGCTCACGCCCTCTAGCCCCGGGTTGAGCAGTCCACATAGTATAATTGTCTAAAATGCCGTTAGTAAAAAACGCTTTAATATTATTACATGCCAAAATGTTTTTTGAATAATAGAAATTAGCTTGTCTTTAATAAAGTGATGTGGTAAGGTTGTATATATTGTAGAGAAGTCATAAGTGCTTATTGATGAAACTTGACCTTTATTGACAATTTGATCATGAACGTCTCCTGGATTTTTTATAGACCAAAATAAATTAATCCCAGAGTTTTCATAAGTTTTATCACAATATATAGTTTAACGTGATCTTTAACGGCAGTAAGATAAGAAGTTAAACGTTTGGAGATGTTTGTTGTGGTGCAGGCACTACAATTCGAAATAAAGCGAGCCTTATACGGATTTTTATATAATTTAGAAATCCAGTACATAGTAGGTAGTTTATTTTGCTTATCGTTTACACCACTTGCATACCAAAATGCTTATATTTCATTTATATTCAGTACGCTTTTGGATTTAGAAACATACAGTTGAAAACGTTTTATTGTATTAAATAAGAATGCATTCTCATTTCATCTAAAATGCATCAGTACCTGCTGCTACTATTTCGACTTCACTGATGATTCGTGTTTAGACACCATCAGTCACACTTGTGTGTTTCATGGAACAAAGTCATTGAGTATAAAGAGAAGAGAACTGAAGTATTTAATGCGAAAGCTATCAGTAGATCTGTACATTTTCAAGTAATACTATCTGTACAGTATTACAGTGGGTAAAGCATCGTGACATTGCCTTGCACCCGGGCCATTATGTTTTAACACGGGTGCTATTTCTTTAAAGTTTCAAAATTGTAGGTTTAACAGTTACAAGTTAAAGTGGTGAACATATTCCTCAGGATTCGGTCACTGTCAGGTCAATCTGACCTTGATGTCCTACTGAATCCAAAAGCAATAGGCTTCCTCCTCTTACCAAGAGCTATGTGCCTACACAGTTTCATGAGTGTAGGTTTTATACTCCTGGCGTTATGACTTGTAATATGTATTTGTTGACATTGAACTTTGACCAAGTGACCCCAAAAGCAAGAAGGTTCCTTCGCTAACCAACAGCAATGTACATATTAAGTTTTATGAAGTCATCACGCGGAACGCATATTGCCACATGAGGTCATAAAGACCTTGACTATTAACCTATTGACGCTAAAACAATAGTGTTCCATCTCTCACGAAGGGCTACAGTATCAAATATTTTGACATTCTCGTCTAATATGTTGATTTTAATGTCAAGTCTAATGATATAAAACATTATGACATAAACTTGTATGTGCTTCCTAATTGTGCTGCATTCGCCGGTATGTTTTGAAAAAGTGTAGAGAATGATGTTTTAAAGCAAAATATTCAATTATAAAAATAACTGCAATATAATTTAAATTAAAATTGCTTGCAAATTGTCGTTTATGATTACAGTAATCTGATTTGTCCATGTCTGAAAGTAAAAAAATGGAATATGCATTTTTTGCTATTTGCCGGTTTTCAAGATTTCAAGGAAAATTAACATGAAATTCAACTTTGAAAATGACTGAAAACTTCTATTTCAGAACATCAGCTGCAGGCATGGTTATCACTTCCTCCTCTATAAAAAATCAGTTTCGTTATTTTCTTATAAGAAAAGAAAGAACACATATAAATTAAGATTTAGGGTCTAACACTCACACATTTGCAAATAAGGATAAAAAAAATAATGATCAAAGATATCTGTATATGGTTTGTGATAATACAGCAAAAAAAGCTATTTCTTTTTTTGTCTGACAAAATGTGAATACAATGCTTATTTTGGTTAATTTATAAAATCATCGCAAACTGTCGTATCTTTCAATAATTTCTTAATATTGCGATAAAATTGTTTGTTTATGTGTGTGTTTGTGGTTGACAGTCATCCTTGAACGCTGCTTTTCCTGTTCGATTTTTATATCTATATTTATATGTTTGTCTTAAACTAAAACATACGATCGTATTTAAATTGCAAAAACAGTTTAAAACAATTATGATATAAATTTAGTGGAATTATTTGGTTTAAGGTAGAAATCTACACCAATAGATACATATAGGTTTAAAACTGTAAAATCGTATACACCTAATTTAAAATGTATTATAATTTAAATCTTAAACTCAAACAATTATAAAATATTTATATTTTACACTATTCAACGGACATCTCATGTACCTTATTAATTCAATATTTACTAAGTAACACAAAATGGGTGTGATTTACATTTGTAGCAAGACATATTTTATTCGTTTTATTTACACATGTAAATACGACTGTTGTTGACGGTAGGACGTACCTGGTTCCTGTGCAATTGTCCTATAATTCTGTGCAGTAAGATATGCGTTGATATTCCACCAGGTGGCACTGGTATCCTTGTTATCCTTGTTCACGATTGAATACTGATTTAAAGCACTATGAAAATCAGGAACACAGCATTTAACATAGTTAGATGATCCTACCGGCCAACATCTGAAATAACTGAAAAGTTTCATGTAAATAGATAATAACTATACATGTATGTAATCAATGACATGTTAGATGTATATGTATATTAAATACTACATCAACTGATATATAAGTATATTACATCTACATCAATGGTATGGGAGGGCGGGTGGGGCTAACTATTTAACTATTCTGTCGAAGCTATCTTATAGCGAAACGATGCGTCTTGTCTGCAAACCAAACGTCGAATGATTTTATTAAAATGACCACTGCATGGCGTGGTCATTTACAAAAATCCTGAACCCGAGCTCTAGTATAAATAGCTCCCACGTGATACATATTATCACGTGATACTACTAACTACTGTCGTCTGCTATACAGATAGTCCAATGAACTAACAAATATAAATGAATTTATAATTTAAATCGTAAACTCAAACAATTCTAAAATATTTATATTTTAAACTATTCAACGGACATCTCATGTAACTTATTATTTCATTATTAATGTTAATATTGTTAATATTGAATGACTGAAAATAACAAACTATCTTTGTTAAACTTGTTAAAAGGTAAATCATAAGAAGTTATGACCCTATCATTTTGCAACGTACTGCATGCTTGGTGGTGGACCCTTTTACAGTTCACCACTACGCTTTTCTCTTTAATTGTACGATGATCGGACAGGCTGTGGACCCTATGATGACGCCTACCTAAAGCCCATTAGGACGGTGGCGTTTGATGTTTGTCCGCGGTCTTGTCTTGTCGTTCCCCTTAATGGTTTATTCTCTTGTTGCTCTGGATTCTGCCAAGTCATTGAGTACCTTTATTGTGGCTTTCTAGGCTTTTTTCGTAAATGTATATAAACGAGCATCTAGGTGTTTTACTTATATTGCCTTTTAACGCTGCCTTGTTGGTTAGAGAATATTTCATGGCGGGGATTTCTTTATTTACACTGTACCGTTTAATTGGGATGACAATAGGGTAAGTGTGAGGTTTGGAGCACCCTAGGCGCCTTATTGTCAACCTTTTTGTGTTTGTGATGTCGTTTGCATTTTTTATTACTTTTGCCTTCTCGTTCGTCTGTTTGCGTGTTTGTTTTTGCGTTTTGTGGTTGACTGTCGTCATTGAATGCTATTTTCCCTGTCCGATTTTTATATCTTTCTTTTTTTTACATGATATAATATGTAATATCGTCTTAGTTACTAGTTTGATGGGTGGAACTAACCAGTTATTATGCCCTTGCCAGTTCTGCGAAAAAACATCCACGGCTACTGTATTCTCGCACCAAAATTTAGAGTTAAAAACATTAACCTTTGTGTTTTCGTCATTAGCAAATCTATCCACAGAATAGCTAGGGTCCCCTCATATTATTCATAAATGTGAAAAATTCCCTTGAAACTCCCCAGTCGTTTCTCTGAATGCTACTTTCCCTGTCCGATCCTTTTATATTTCTTTATCAAAGTACTTAAAAATACCGTCGGCTGTGGTATTTCCCTCCTTGTGCACCCATTGTATATCCAGCTTAATATTATTTTGAACACAAATTTCATAAATCTGTAAAGTCTCATTTTGTAATTCGGACTTCATACTACCAGTGCAAACAATCTAACATAATTTTGTGAATCGGAAAACCACTTAACCGTTGTATTTTTCGGGAGTGCGCTCAGTGCCAAACTCACGCCTTTGATTTCTCTGTAAGTAGAGCTTTTTGGGTTTTATGGTTTCGAAGAGGGCTGGCGTGGCGCAGTCGGTAGCGCGACGGATTTGTAACCGGAGGCCCCGGGTTCAATCATCCGTGTTGCCACTGATTTCTTCGGTGTGTTCTTGGGCAAGACACTTTCCCTTTGCCTCGTCCGTCGGATGGTGACGTAAACCGGGCGGTCCCGTGTATCGGTCTATCCTTCGAGCACGTTAAAGAACCATAGGAATCTATTCGATAATAAGAGTTTGGCACGGTTCCCGGATTACTATATATCCTTCCCCTCTCTCTGGGGCGGCTCTAAATAACCTATACTGTGTTGATGAGCCGTTAAACAACATTCAATTATGGTTTCGAAGTTACTGTTCGGAATGTTTATTTCCTTATAAGGTCATGAACTTTAACCTACAGACCCCAAACATTAAAGGGTTTCTCCTCTCACTTAGGACAATGTATCTATGAAGTGTCATGGGTGTGGATATTATAGTTTCAAAGTTATCGTCCGGAATGCGTAATTGTTTACGGACGGAGTGGCGGACCGGAAGGACGGACGGACGGTCGGACAACCCCACACCATAATACGTCCCGTTATTCAAACAGGTGTGTAGTAAAATGAAATGAAGCATTCTTGAACATGTTTAAAAGAGATTAAAATGTATAAACTTAGATCTAAATACGTATACCATTCAATAAACATTTCATTTCCTACATAATTTAGATGTATTTGAGAAACGCATAACTCCTGAATAATTCCACTTTTGTTTATACGTCAGTATAACAATAACAAGCACATATTATATAGATAACGTCATATCTTTGTTGCATTGGTGATGTAGCAAAATACAACACTGACTAGGTATACGTTGAAACCGTCGCGGTTACACAAAATAACATACGCATCGGTAAAATATTGCATGAACAAACACTAACCTTTCATAACTATAAATTACTCAATAACGTCCTAAAGACATGGCTCGGAGACAATATATTGAAATTAAAGGAAGAGATAAATCATTAGCTAGATTTAAAACATTTAAAACATAGAATATATTTAAAAAGTACTTACATCGTCAAATATGTGTCACGCTTAAATAAATTGGCGTGTTTATGTAAAAAGAAGAACCAGTTTATCGTGCAGGAACACAGCCTTTACACGGGCTTACTGTCATAAACCGTACTACGTACAAAACGTACAACCAACATGCGTAATGGATTTGAAGGAAGTTTAATTCGGCTTTTTAAAAAATAATTTCGTATGCTTTGAACAATAGACAAAAGATACTGTGTCTAGTTATACTAAAATACAGGTTACGTATTCGCACACTGTATAGAGTGTATAAGTCACAACGATTTTCAATATTTGCTTGGACATTTAAAGGTGCAATAAGTGTGAACTGATTATGTTGATAACATTAATTTAAACTCCATCTGGAACGCATACTGTTCTTTTGTAACGAATTGTGAACCCATTGTATGCTATTTAGAACCCCTTCAGAGAATGATAAACAAGAATCTGTGAACCGCCTTTACACTAACTAACGAATAGATGGTTATTTATAACGCGGGGATTTTTTTATTAGCATGTGATGATATTAGGGTAATTGATAGATTTGGTAGACTGTAAAACCTGGTTTAAACCCCATCGGTATTTTTTGCTACTGACCGTTTGAAGGTGGTAGTAATTGTCGTATTTTGTTCGCGGTCTTTTATGGTTGACTGTATTAATCTGTGAATGCATTATTTCCTGTTCGACTTCTACA
>JAWPHD010020224.1:0-32649 GCA_037043455.1 Cyrtodaria siliqua | reverse complement strand
AGGTGAAGAAAGTTGTTCCAACACTTAGGTATTAACAGTTTTGATCTGAATGGAGGCACTGCCAAGGTTCTGACAAATAAAACAGTTATATCTAGAGTTGGAATTTCCCTATCTGCAACAAATACCCATGATTTATTATTTCTTGCATACCCGTTATTTTTCTTGCATATCCCTGACATTTTGTATGTTGAGATCCGACACCATTAATTATTAATGCTACTGTTGACATTGTCAAGGTTGTTTTGGATGCACTTTTTATCCAGCACCCATGTATAAGATATTTCTTCCTTCAGGACGAATTGTGATTGGTGGTCCCCCCAATCCTCGCCTTATATGTTATGCAAAAAGCTTGCAATGCCTAAAAAATGCATTATAAAAACTAATGCAAAACTATGACAAATTGCAAATGGCCATATTCTTTATAAAAAATGTAACATTTGTGATTTATTTTTTGAATAATGATATGCAACAGTCCAGGAATGTTGATCAATATGGCGCCACATTCCTTTTTATTGTAGTCACTGGATACCTTTTCTAATGCAAAACATTTTTTTTTTTTTTTGTAGACTAGCCACTAATTTTGCAGCAGCAGATAGAAAATCCATGACCTTTAGCAAGTAAATTGTGTAAAAAGTCTACAGATTATTCCATCACAATAATTGTGTCTGTAATCTAGGCCATTCAGTCAAAAATGACAATAAAATATTTGGCTTCTAACCAAAACGCTGTGGGGGTTGAGATGCCTCCCCGTGTGACCTTGAGCAAACCAGATACTTCCACTGTTTTGTCCTTGGTACTGGCAGTGTGCAGATACATGAGTACAAATCCACTAAGGTACTGACAGTGTGCAGACACTCTTCCACAGTACCTTGCCCATTGAGGTGCTGACAGTGTCGCTGATGGGATCATTGTCGTACCGGGTACTACAGAAAGACCCCTGGGGTACATTTATGTATACAGAAACGTACCCGAAAATCATCGAAATCCAGAAAGGCCCCCAAATATACATAAATGTACCCGAGACAAAATACAGTGTCTTAAAACGCAGCCATAACGCGTACTGTTACTTCACGGAAACGATACTTTCATTGTTTACAAAGTTTAATCGATTCACTTTTTAAAAGCTGCTCGCAGTTGCCTCCGCCTTAAAGGAATGCATTTGGTTTAAATATTTGACCAACTCTTCTTGAATGACGACCTGTATATTTGTTAACTTTTTTGCGCGGGGTTTGATGATTTACAACTTCCGGTTTTACGACAATACGTTCTGTATTTTATTACTGACTATGGCAGTCTAAATATGTTTTTAAAAACAATAGTGCAATAGTTAATGATAAACAATATTGTTTAAGTAGTTGTTTTATCAAGTTGTAATTTTTTTCAATTCCGCCAATGAGATATTGTTCGTCCGGGTACGGTTCTGTATATTTGGGGGCCGTTCTGGAATTCAAAGATTTTTGGGTACGTTTCTGTATACATAAATGTACCCCGCGTGCGTGCGTACGTGTACATATAATATTCCACAATACCTTGCCCAGTGGGGAACTGATAGCGTGAACTGGTGTCCTAGTGTAAACCTATTCCTTTTTGTAGCCTAGCATGCAAATTGTGCAGCAGCAGACAGCAAATCCGCGATTTATAGCACTTAAATTGTGTAAACGGCCTAGAGATTATTCCATCCCAATATTTGTGTCTATAATCAAGGCCATCACTCAATATTTGATATTAGACTAAATAAAAGACAAATTAGTTAATTATTATACACCACCCCGCCCCTCCACTCTATCCCAGTTCCTTGCCCACTGAGGTGCTGAGGGTGTGTACCGACACTCTATCCCAGTACCTTGCCCACTGAGGAGCTGAGGATGTGTACCGACACTCTATCCCAGTACCTTGCCCACTGAGGAGCTGAGGGTGTGTACCGACAATCTATCCCAGTACCTTGCCCACTGAGGTGCTGAGGGTGTGTACCGACACTCTATCCACTTTTCCACAGGACCTTATCCACTGAGGTACGGCCACTCTTTTACAGTACCTTGCCCACTTGGGCGCTGAGGGCATGCTTTTGCTCAATTTGCAGATGTCAATTTACCAAGTACCTTTAAATTGATAATTGACCTAGTTATTTTCACAAGCATTTCTGACCCAGAAAATGCAGCAAAGATATAAATCTGCCACAAATTTAATTCAATTTTTTTGACTTATTACAGTTTGTTCTATAACATATTTCAACATGTCAACTAGAAATGCTTGACAGAATGCTGCTGTTTATTTTTTTAAATTGGTATAATTGTCAGAAATGGGATTATACCAGATGTTAGAACTGATGGGGGAAGTATGTCAAGATACTGGCACTGAAATCTATACTCACACATACTAAGGTTTCTCAAAGAGCACTTATCTTGGTGAATATTTAGTAATTTCCCCAAGATTCTCTAAAATATCATCTAAGATAAAAATCCTCATAAATACCATCTAAGACACTCTAAAAACCCATCTAAGACACTCTAAAATACCATCGAAGACACCTTAAAATACCACCTAAGATCCTCTAATATACCATCTAAGTTACTCTAAAATACCATCTAAGTTACTATAAAATACCATCTAAGTTACTATAAAATCCCATCTTACTCTAAAATGCCATCTAAGCTACTCTAAAATACCATCTAAGATACTCTAAAATACCACCTAAGATCCTCTAAGATACCACCTAAGATACTCTAAAATATCCAACATACTCTAAACTACAGTCTAAGATACTCTAAAATACCATCTAAGATACTCTAAAATATCATCTAAGATACTCTAAAATACCACCTAAGATACTCTAAAATATCCCATCTTACTCTAAAATACCATCTAAGTTACTCTAACTCTAAAATACCATCTAAGTTACTCTAAAATACCATCTAAGATACTCTATAATACCATCTAAGATACTCTAAAATACCACCTAAGATACTCTAAACTACAATCTAAGATACTCTAAAATACCACCTAAGATACTCGAAAATACCATCTAAGATCCTCTAAAATACCAACTAAGACACTCTAAAACACCATCTAAGACAAAAAAAACATCTAAGACACTCTAAAAAAACATCTAAGACACCTTAAAATACCACCTAAGATCCTCTAAAATACCATCGAAGTTACCCCTTAAATACCAACTAAGTTAGTCTAAAATGCCATCTAAGTTACTCTAAAATACCATCTAAGATCCTCTAAAATACCACCTAAGATCCTCTAAAATACCACCTAAGATACTCTAAAATACCACCTAAGATACTCTAAAATATCTAACATACTCTAAACTACAATCTAAGATACTCTAAAATACCATCTAAGTTACTCTAAAATACCACCTAAGATCCTCTAAAATACCACCTAAGATACTCTAAAATACCACCTAAGATACTCTAAAATATCTAACATACTCTAAACTACAATCTAAGATACTCTAAAATACCATCTAAGATACTCTAAAATACCACCTAAGATCCTCTAAAATACCACCTAAGATACTCTAAAATATCCCATCTTACTCTAAAATACCATCTAAGTTACTTTTACTCTAAAATACCATCTAAGTTACTCTAAAATACCATCTAAGATACTATAATACCTCCTCACCTCTAAACTACTCCAAAATACCACCTAAGATCCTCTAAAATACCACCTAAGATACTCTAAAATATCATCTAAAATCCCATCTAAGTTACTATAAAATACCATCTAAGATCCTCTAAAATCCCATTGTAGTCTAAAATGCCATCTAAGTTACTCTAAAATACCATCTAAGATACTCTAAAATACCACCTAAGATCCTCTAAAATACCACCTAAGATACTCTAAAATATCCCATCTTACTCTAAAATACCATCTAAGTTACTCTAACTCTAAAATACCATCTAAGTTACTCTAAAATACCATCTAAGATCCTCTAAAATACCACCTAAGATACTCTAAAATACCATCTAAGATACCCTAAAATACCACCTAAGTTCCTCTAAAATACCACCTAAGATACTCTAAAATACCTCCTCACCTCTAAAATACTCCAAAATACCACCTAAGATCCTCTAAAATACAACCTAAGATACTCTAAAATATCCCATCTTACTCTAAAATACCATCTAAGTTACTCTAAAATACAATCTAAGTTACTCTAAAAAACCACCTAAGATCCTCTAAAATACCATCTAAGATACTCTAAAATATCCCATCTTACTCTAAAATACCACATAAGATACTCTAAAATATCCCATCTTACTCTACAATACCACCTAAGATCCTCTAAAATACCACCTAAGATACTCTAAAATATCCCATCTTACTTTAAAATACCATCTAAGTTACTCTAAAATACCATCTAAGTTACTCTAAAATACCATCTAAGATACTAAAAACTACCACCTAAGATCCTCTGATCCTCTAAAATACCATCTAAGATACTCTAATACCATTTAAGATCCTCTAAAATACCATCTAAGATACTCTAAAATACCACCTAAGATCCTCTAAAATACCACTTAAGTTCCTCTAAAAAAGATCCTCTAAAATACCACTTAAGATCCTCTAAAATACCATCTAAGATACTCTAAAATACCATCTAAGATACTCTTAAATACCACCTTACCTCTAAAAAAACCACATAAGATACTCTAAAATACCATCTAAGTTACTCTCTAAGATCCTCTGTTTGTATGAGTTGAGTTTTACGCCATTTTCAACATTTTCACATGTAAGGTTATATATGACGATCGATTTTTTGTGGTGGAGGCAGACCACCCACTTTTCCTGGGTAGAACCAGTACTGTACACCTCCCGCCATCCGTAAGAATCAACACTTCCTCACTTACAAGTCGAGCCCCCAGTGGGATTCGAACCCGCAGCGGTGAGAGGCGAAGGTGGTTTACAACGCAATGTCGTTAACCATTCGGCCATGGAGACACTCCTAAGATCCTCTAAAATACCATTTAACATTCTCTTAAATACCATCTTACCTATGTAAATAACTGTATTGGTAATAGCCAGTCAGTTGTGCCACACATTATTGACCATTATCACCTAATTAATGTTGTTACCTCCCACTAAGTGGTCAGTTTATCACAGCTACTTCTAACCATAAGAGGTGAAAGTCATGTCCTTAAAAGACCCACTGATCCATAATTCACAGGCACTGGAACATCAGACAACTGCTAGACACTGGCACAGTTTGTTATTTCCCCAAGACTGTTCTGATTGGCTCTTGCTCTTGTATTAAGCGGAGTTAGCATGTTTTTACCAGTAATTATCAGAAACAAACAACAAAAACATTAACACATACACATTGCATGGTTAAAGGAGCTTGCCTTCAAAATTCCCTCAGAAAGAATTTTGTTCAAGTTTTGGCTGGAGAGAGAAATTAAGTTCTGCAAAAGTGTTGTATGATTTTTAGTTCAATGTTTATGTCCAATCAAATAACAGAAATAAGGTTTGTTTTATTAAAAAAGCTAACCCTCCAAATAATGGCAAAACTGCGCACTACAAAACCATTTATCTAAACACTAGGCATGTGTTCAGTGTGCCGATTAAAAGTATAGGATTTGTCACGGGTTATTAAAATACCCATGATTGAATATGTGTAAGTGAACTATGAGTTGGTAACTCTGAATTTAACTCTCTAGTTTTGGGGTTTGGTCTGGCTGGTCTTTTGAGTGTGGATTCTGAAAATAATTGTCAGTTATATAAATACCTCGCTGTCAGTTGGTTTAGGAATGGTGTACATAATTATGTTGTAAGATTTGGCTGTTGTTGGCGGAATAGTTTCTTTAATGGAACAACTATTAGAAGAGAATCACACTGTATGAAATGCTGTAAGATTTGGCTGTTGTTGGCGGAATAGTTTCTTTAATGGAACAACTATTAGAAGAGAATCACACTGTATGAAATGCATTCAAAATGTCTTCCAGTAAGGAATGCACCCCAGAGTTTTACAATTATAAGTAATGTTAACAGTAAAGTTACTTTTAGTAATCTGATAACCGTTTTTGATATGGTTTATGCATTTCAGTGGAGTTAGCTGCTTATAGGCACTGCAGGCCCAGGCGTGTAAAAACCTATTTTTTTCCAGATATATAAAATTCTAAAACAGCTAAAAATGCATTAAAAAAAAAAGGGGGTAAGGTTGGTGAAGGGTTTTGTTGTAAAATATTCCGAAATGTAGACTTTTTTGGCGAGCCCATAGCACCCAAGCATCTTTGCGCCTGTGTTAATTGCTCAACTGATTTGGCCTACAACTTAATATCGTCCAGCTACTCCCCCATAACACCCTAGCATCTTTGTGCCTGTGTTAATTGCTCAACTGATTTGGCCTACAACTTAATATCGTCCAGCTACTCCCCCATAACACTCTAGCAACTTTGTGCCTGTGTTAATTGGTCAACTGATTTGGCCTACAACTTAATATCGTCCAGCTACTCCCCCATAACACCCTAGCAACTTTGTGCCTGTGTTAATTGCTCAACTGATTTGGCCTACAACTTAATATCGTCCAGCAACGCCCCCATTACACCCTAGCATCTTTGCGCCTGTGTTAATTGCTCAACTGATTTGGCCTACAACTTAATATTGTCCAGCTACTCCCCCATAACACCCTAGCATCTTTGTGCCTGTGTTAATTGCTCAACTGATTTGGCCTACAACTTAATATCGTCCAGCTACTCCCCCATAACAACCTAGCAACTTTGTGCCTGTGTTAATTGCTCAACTGATTTGGCCTACAACTTAATATCGTCCAGCTACTCCCCCATAACACCCTAGCAACTTTGTGCTTGTGTTAATTGCTCAACTGATTTGGCCTACAACTTAATATCGTCCAGCTACTCCCCCATAACACCCTAGCATCTTTGTGCCTGTGTTAATTGCTCAACTGATTTGGCCTACAACTTAATATCGTCCAGCAACTCCCCCATAACACCCTAGCATCTTTGCGCCTGTGTTAACTGCTCAACTGATTTGGCCTACAACTTAATATCGTCCAGCAACGCCCCCATAACACCCTAGCAACTTTGTGCCTGTGTTAATTGCTCAACTGATTTGGCCTACAATTTAATATCGACCAGATACGCCTCTGATGCTGTGCAAGTTGTCCCTTCTATATTACTACATAATATCAGAATCATAAAAGAACGATTCATTCCAGACTACTCTAGAGGCAATCTCCTTTAAAGCCATTATAACTTGGAAAAGATATTAGTAAAACATTAAGATGGAACAAAGTTTGTTACAGCCTTCAAAGCTGCAAGAGCTGTGTTTTGGCTGGAACTGGCGTTATACATTCCAACCTATATATTATATATTTACTGCATTCCAGTCTGATATAGACACATTTAGAGCAGCAGCTAAATCATAAAGATAACCTTTCATTAAAAGATTGGCGAAACATGTTTTTTGTACTAAATCAACGTTCAAGGATTACTGTCTAGATAGTTTGTAATGAATTGAGGTTTAATGGTTTCTAGGTATTTGCAATGAATTATGGTTTGAGGATTTCTGGGTATTTTAACCCTTAACCCGCTACATATATATAATGGACTGTTCTTTCTTTGAAAGACCATTCCATTTATGTGACAAAGGGGAGTTTTTGGGCAAAATGACTGATCAGCAGCTGGACATTGTAAACCTTGATCAGCCTGCGAGTTATCGCTTACAATGGACCCAAAGGCCATTATAGTCATGCTTAGCGTGTTAATGATTAAATTAAATAAATTATGGCTGCAGGATTTCAAGGTATTTTGTAATTTATCAAGGTTCAAAGATTTCTGGGTAGTTTGGAATGATTCGGGGCTCAACAAAGCTGTCAATTTTTTAAGACGAAGCAGGCAGATTGTCATAATACTATTTTTGGTTTGGGATAGTATCAAGCAGAGAAAAAATCCATTGTTGCATTAGCCTTTTATGGTGTATTCTAGCATTATATAGGTAGTTTTTTTACAAATAAAAGCATAAGTTTAAATTTGTAAGGAAAACAAGAGGCCAATATTAGTGTCCAGTACAGATATGTAGTAATCTTTTCTGAGGTCATCTTCACATGTATATGTTAAATCGCCTATAGCGAAATTCCTTAATTTAGACATCAGTGTTTGAATAATTAATAAAACACTGGTCTGTTTCCAGTAATGAAAGGGAACATACACGCTATCCTCATTGATTCTGTTCATCCAAGTACATTTCATGTCATTCATTATGTAGGTTTCTCATCGTTCACCTCCATAATTATGTGTAGGTTTCTTATCATTCGACTCCGTGTGTAGGTTCCTCATCATTCACTGCCATATGTGTAGGTTTCTCATTATTCAACTCCATGTGTGTAGGTTTCTCATTATTCAACTCCATGTGTGTAGGTTTCTCATTATTCAACTCCATGTGTGTAGGTTTCTCATCATTCACTGCCATATGTGTAGGTTTCTCATCATTCACCTCCATATGTGTAGGTTTCTCATCATTCACCAACATTATGTGTAGGTTTCTCATCATTCACCAACATTATGTGTAGGTTTCTCATCATTTACCTCCATATGTGTAGGTTTCTCATTATTCACCTCCATATGTGTAGGTTTCTTATCATTCACCACCATATGTGTAGGTTTCTCATCATTCACCTCCATATGTGTAGGTTTCTCATTATTCAACTCCATGTGTGTAGGTTTCTCATTATTCAACTCCATGTGTGTAGGTTTCTCATCATTCACCTCCATATGTGTAGGTTTCTCATTATTCACCTCCATATGTGTAGGTTTCTCATCATTCACTGCCATATGTGTAGGTTTCTCATCATTCACCTCCATATGTGTAGGTTTCTCATCATTCACCAACATTATGTGTAGGTTTCTCATCATTTACCTCCATATGTGTAGGTTTCTCATTATTCACCTCCATATGTGTAGGTTTCTCATCACTGACCTCCATATGTGTAGATTTCTCATCATTCACCTCCTTATGTGAATGTTTCTCATCATTTATCTCCATATGTGTACAATTCTTAAACTCATCTCATCATTTATCTTAATATGTCATATAGGGAGGTTTCTGATTCGCCTCCATATGTCATACATTTATGTTTTGAGACGCTGAACTCCTTCTTTTATTCCAGAATGTATCCTGTCCTACTCCTCCATGTGATGTACATTCACCATGTTCCTTTCCATGTGTCATACCTGTAATTGTTCAGCTGCTCAACTCGTGACATATGTGTAAGACATGACATACAAGCATATATACCTTACAAGGAGCGCGTTCCACATAGGACCATTCTCATCTCAGTCTTTTGTTACAAAACTTATTATAATTGCCTAAATACTTAATATATCCCACACATGCTCAGCTTCCCATGAGAATTAACAAAATTATAGTCTTCTTTTAAGGTCATGAAAATATCACCATTCAATGATGTTACAGGGTAAATTACAACAGTGGAAATAAAAGCGTTTAAATTACTAGGAAAGAACTTTCATCAAAATTAGTTGCCTTAATTTTCTTGTTTTAAGAATTCATGTATAAGAGTTCAAAGACACTTTGGGTAGAGTTTATTTAATGAATAAGACAAGCACAGAACAAAAAATGCTGATTCTAGTGTCATGGAAAAGTAAACAGAATTATTGTCATTGGTGTACCTACCAAAATAACCTAATAAAACTAATCAGGATTTCTTTATTAGGCTGGATTTGGAACTCCACAGAGAAGGCCTAAACAAAACGGGTCTTTTGGAACTCCACAGAGAAGGCCTAAACAAAACGTGTCATGGAACCAGAACAGTTGAATTTATTTTTTTCTATATTTCAATCAGTATGCGATTAATGTTAATATACAATAATATTATCTAAGATTTGACTTAAGTATTCATCTCCAACAGGGAAATATTTGAAATAGAACACTTTACATCTTGATTTCCTTGTTGTATATCATTGGCCCAAATTGACCTGAACTATTAAATACTTAATTTTGGTGTCGTCATTTACATTTATATACCACTAGAAAATTAACCTTCCTGGAATCATTTGGTCTGAGTTAACTGCAGTTTGTGGTGAAATTCTAAAGAGCAATGAAATATCGTCCATTGTTTAAAGGAGAGAAAATTGCCAGCCTCAATATCTGAGACATGTCATAAAAGCCAGTTGATGACAGTACAGGGATTCCATATTAACAGATTTTATGCTTTTTTACTGAATTATATATCAGGACTAGCTGACTGGAAACATTATTTCAGAGATTGTTTGTGGCAGTGCGGTTTTAACAAAATCATACGCCTGTGGTTTTACACTTACTGCACTTTAAAAGTGCAACGTTTTTCACCTAATGCACTGCAAAAGTGCAACGTTTTTCACCTACTGCACTGCAAAAGTGTAACAGTTTCTCGCCACACCCTTTATAATTTATGCTGGGTACAAATTTGTACATTTACACAAAAAAATCTTCTAGGTTAAAGTAGTTATCCTGCCATCAACTAACACATTTTATAACAGATGTAAACTGTTTCTAAACCTATTAAAGACGACGTGTATATATATAACATATATTCTGAGACTCCAAACTCTATAGACACAATAACCAGCCGGACCAAACCCCAAAACCGGAGTGTACCAACTCATAATTCATATTATGAGTTACCAACTCATAATTCATTTCACACATATTCAATCACGGGTATTTTACTTATAATACCTTATTATATGACCTGAACAACTGGAAAGAGCTTTGGTAAACTTTTTTTGAGTGTAATTTTGCGCTTATTTGGCTGGTTAGTTTCTTTAAGTTTCCATAAATTAATGGAATGCTTCTTTAAAACTTCTATTAACCCTGTAACTGCCACAGCTTCAATAGCAATGCCTATTTCTCAAAAGGACCTACATTGTATTTAACTTTTCCTTACTGTTTTTTTCTGTTTACAATGTCTATTTCCAGTACTTTGATCGTTATTTAAAGATTAAAGTAACTGGCACATGAACTCGATTTTAGATTTGGGTTAATTGCAGCAGATTATATATCATTCAAAGTTCTAAAAGAAGTTGCTTCCATCTGTTTTTTACAAGTCATGGGTTATCAAATGTGATTCAAACTTGAAATTGGGCGATTATGTGTGTGGTTTACCATTGTTTTACCGTATTTGTCGGGGTATAGCGCGCACTTTTTTACCCCAGATTCTGTGGCTGAAGTTGGGGTGCGCGGTTTAAGCAACAAGTAATGATTTACTCTTTTTTTTCCAGCCAAGACGAGAAGTTTTGTGGTTTTCAAAAAGTCGCAAGACCGGCCGTTTAATACAGAGATTGAATCGAACAAAAGTTGGCTTGTTTCTATTGTTTCAATAAAATGCGTTGTATGCTATATGCTTATTATCAATAAAAATAATAAAATCAAACTTTACCATGTTTTATGTTGATTATTGTTGAGAAAATACCATTGAAATGTTGAAAAATACAATTGTTTACAAAAATCGGCATTTTGAAATGAAAACGAGGCTGGGGTTTTCCGAACCCGCAGACTGGGTTAGTGCATATTTTATTAATAGAATACAATAGAATTGTATATATAATAATTATTTCTAATAAACAACGACCCCCTTACTTATTTGTTAAAGTTGATTTCTGAATTTCTGAATTTCGACAACGTAGAATCATGATTATTCCTAAATTGGTTCAAGGGTTCATTTGATTGGGAAAACGTGTTAAGTGTGAAGTGTTTGGTTTATGTTAACTGACCGCAAACAATGATAACTAATTATTAAACAAACATGTGAAACTCGACTGGGATAGACGTCTTTTGTGTACCGGTCTACTGGTGTGAATTTTTTTTTACTTCTATTTTTAACTAGGGAACTTTAAATATCTACGAGTAGGGTTTAGTGTTTGGGGTTTAGGTTTACAGCAGTCTTATACTCTATACGTTTGCTCTCTGATTATTATCAGGGTGCAACAGCTTAGACTGCTTGAAGTTGTTTTTTTGTCCAAATCACAAAAGTCTATTTTTAAAATCTATTCTTATCCAGAGGCGAGTGTACAGTTTCGGGAATATCCCTACTACACAATTATTTTCGTTTTTGATAAGATTTGTCTAATAAAAGACTCTTACATCTAATAAAAGAAAAGTTACGCATTAGTTTAGTTATCTAATGCACATATAAAACTCTGAGAGCAACATTTACATTGAAACTTCTTGAATTGTTACTTAGAACATTGTTAGTAATGGAGGATTTTCGAAATTATTCACTGAGTTTATATAGAAACGTACTACATACGTTTCATTTCGTTTCCGGTTTAGGCTTTATGTTTCATGCTACAAATTTAGATACATAGTATTACTATAGTTAGTTACTTCTGTTTGTAGTGTTGATGATTTCGAGACTTGTTCAATCCAAAATATTAAATATAATATGATCGTAATAAAAGTTGAACACGGGCGTGGGTTTTTTATTTTATTGAAACTTGAGTAAACAACAAAAGTACACTCAACAGTACAAGTTTATTTACACTTGAGTAAAAAAACACAGTCTAACATGCAGCTTCGTTTTAGCAAATCAAAATTCGTTTTACATTTCCTCTTTGGTCAATGCTTCAAAATGGCGCTATGCTGTCCTGAAATTGAAAACACATGTTTTTAATGCGCGTTTTACGCTACAATACATAAAAAAAAGTTTTTTTTCCAAGGATTTCAGGCCCAAAGTCGGGGTGCGCGTTATATGCGCATGCGCGCTATACGCCGACAAATACGGTACTTAATAATAGTTATATATGTCTGCTTAGGTTATATCTATTACCTAGGGATATTCTTGAATATTAGATAAGAATTTGTTCCTTTTGCATATTCTAACATCCGAGGACGAGACATATACTGAGGGAAAAAGATTTAGCAAGTTTTTAGATGAAATAATACTGTTTACAAAATATACTGACATTTAGGGACTTTACGGGCTTGACCCCAACGTTCATTTATTCGTTATGTCGTTAAGCTGTTCGACAGTTACTGATGTCTGTTTAACAAGAGCATCAAGAATTGCAGGGCAATCCAAAGTCCCCATCCGGCCCAGACAAACATTTTCCAGACATTTTCTTTGATGGAGGTCAAAGATCAAGGTCACAATGACCTTATTTTGGTACGCGACACACCGCTATCCCAGATGTATTCACATACCAAGTTTGGTATTTCTAAGTGTTATAGTATTAAAAATACGATCCGGACAAGCATTTTCTATGACAGAGGTCACAGGTCAAGGTCACAATGACATTATTTTGGTACGCGAAACATCACTATTCCAAGATGTATTCACATACCAAGTTTGGTATCTCTAAGTGTTATAGCATTGAAAATACGGTCCGGACAAGCATTTTCTGACAGAGGTCACAGGTCAAGGTCACAATGACCTTATTTTGGTACGCGACACACCGCTATCCCAAGATGTATTCACATACCAAGTTTGGTATCTCTAAGTGTTATAGTATTGAAAATACGGTCCAGACAAGCATTTTCTATGACAGAGGTCACAGGTCAAGGTCACAATGACCTTATTTTAGTATGCGACACATCGTTATTCCAAGATGTATTCACATACCAAGTTTGGTATCTCTAAGAGTTATAGTATTGAAAATACTGTCCGGACAAGCATTTTCGACCTCACATCAAGGTCACAGTGACCTTATTTTGGTACGCGACACACCGCTATCCGAAGATGTATCTACATCCCAAGTTTGGTATCTCTAAGTGTTATAGTATTGAAAATACGGTTCAGACAAGCATTTTCTATGACACAGGTCACATGTCAAGGTCAAGGTCACAATGACCTTATTTTGGTATACGACAAGCCGCTATCCCAAGATGTATTCACATACCAAGTTTGGTATCTCTTAAGTGTTATAGTATTGAAAATACGGTCCGGACAAGCATTTTCTATGACAGAGGTCACAGGTCAAGGTCACAATGACCTTATTTTGGTATGAGACACACCGCTATCCCAAGATGTCTTTACATACCAAGTTTGGTATCTCTAAGTGTTATAGTATTGAAAATATGGTCTGGACAAGCATTTTCTATGTATTTGTTATGACGGAGGTCACAGGTCAAGGTCAATGTCACAATGACCTTATTTTGGTACGCGACACACCGCTATCCCAAGATGTATTCAAATACCAAGTTTGGTATCTCTAAGTGTTATAGTATTGAAAATACGGTCCAGAAAAGCATTTTCTATGACAAAAGTCACAGGTCAAGGTCAAGGTCACAGTGACCTTATTTTGGTACGCAACACACCACTATCCCAAGATGTATCCACATACCAAGTTTGATATCTCAAAAGTCTTATAGTATTGAAAATATGGCCCGGACAAGCATTTTCGGAACATTTTCTATGACAGAGGTCACAGGTCAAGGTCACTGTGACCTTATTTTGGTATGCGACACACCGCTATCCCAAGATGTATTCAGATATCAAGTTTGGTATCTCTAAGTGTTATAGTATTGAAAATACGGTCCGGACAAGCATTTTCTATGACAGAGGTCACAGGTCAAGGTCAAGGTGACCTTTTTTTGGTACGCGACACACCGCTATCCCAAGATGTATCCACATACCAAGTTTGGTATCTCAGTCTTATAGTATTGAAAATATGGCCCGGACAAGCATTTCGGAAGGACAGACAGGGTGCAAACCTAGTCCCCACCGGGACGATGGACAGGGTATAAACCTAGTCCCCACCGGGACCGGTGGATGGACTAATATAATATTGTGTCCATGGCAGTAGTTTCTTTTTTTACAAGCAAAAATGTATTATTTTCAGGGTGCAACAAAAACTTGCTAACATTTATTCCCTCAGTATATGTCTGGTCACAAAACCCTCTTTTTTAACTCATTTTATGAGCGGCCTCGGTACCTCAGGGGATAAGGCCATGTGATTTAGAGCTACCAATCTCTGCCCCCTCTGGGTTCACTCCCTGTTGGAGGCGTATCTGATAGAGAACGTCATACTTCATCTTCCTCTGAGGCTGTCCCAATATAGACTTATAAAACATGTTAACAGAACATAAAATCCCATTTCATTTTATTTAACCCATTCTACGTCTTGTTACTCAGAATAACTAATTTATTAATAAACAATATTAAGACACATGCAAACATTTAATATATATTTTCTAATAAAATGTATTAATTAAAGAACAAGTGACTATCTCTCACCTCGACATAATCAAATTATGCAAATAAATTATTTTAATTTTGGAAAACATTTAGTCTTCCAACATAGTATTGGATCAATAATTAATTTATTCTGACTTGCAAGTCTAATTTCAGTTTCTATTTTCCCTGAAATCACCAGCAGGCACATGATGCACATATAGATATTTTTATGCCCCCGAAAAGGTTTCGTTCATAGGTCAAAACAGGTACACAATTTCGTGTCCGGACCGTAACGTCATAACCCCTGCAGGGATTTTTAAATAACTTGGCACAAGTGATCACCATAACAAGACGATATGTCGCGCGCAAAACCCAGGTCCGTACCTCAAAGGTCAAGGTCACACTTGCAGTTCATAGGTCAAAAACAGGTACACATTTTCGTGTCCAGACCGTAACGTCACAACCCCTGCAGGGATTTTTAAATTACTTGGCACAAGTGATCACCATAACAAGACAATGTGTCGCTCGCAAAACCCAGGTCCGTACCTCAAAGGTCAAGGTCACACTTGCAGTTCATAGGTCAAAAACAGGTACGCAATTTCGTGTCTGGACCGTAATGTCACAACCCCTGCAGGGATTTTTAAATAACTTGGCACAAGTGATCACCATAACAAGACGATGTGTCGCGCGCAAAACCCAGGTCTTCAAGGTCACACTTGGACGTCAAAAGTCAAATTGTGTCCGGTCAGTAACTCTCGCATTCATGGACGGATTTTCAAATAACTTGGCACAAGTGCTCACCACAACAAGACGATGTGTCGCGCACAAAATCCAGGTTTGTGGCCCCATGGTCAAGGTCACACTTAGAGGTCAAAGGACACTTCGGGGGCATTTATCACTTACAGTGATATTTCTTGTTGTAGTCTATTATCTAATAGCTATTTGGAGAATATATAATAAAAATATTACATATTTCTATTTATTCTTCTATATAAACATTTTTCTATTTGTCTATATATATTCTTCTATATAAACATTTTTCTATTTGTCTATATATATATTCATTATGAGCGGCTGGGAATTTTAGTTCAAGGATAAATGTAGTATTTTTAGCCAGGGTAAAAATAACTCAAAAAACGTTCAAATGGTATGTGAGCTGACATTTAAATGTAGTCCTTTATAGTCCTTATGAAAAGGTTTTCAAATTCAGATATTTCATATAGTTATCGGTTTATATTGTTTTGAAACTCTTAAACTCTTAAACAATGTCCGTAATTTTAGCTTATAAAACACACACTAATTACGTTCACAAACATTACACACTAAGCATTATTGAATATTTACTAATTAAATGCAAGATTATTTAACGGAATTCAGTCGCAGTACAAAACAAAAAGGGGCGCTTTGTGAACTCACAGCTCAAACTAAAATTACACCCTCGGGTAATAATAGTGAGCGCGTGATAGCCGACGTCGCTGATGACTGAGCTAAGCGGGCTAAATATATTTCGCAATACGTTCTATGTAGAAAACCTAATGCGCTAATATGGCAGTCATGTGATCAGCAGAAAAGGTAAATAATGTGGGTCTCACATTATTTACAAATAATAATAAAACTTTTTTTTTAAATTCACAAATGTCTTACTACAGACTTCTTTGGGTCTATGCTCAAGTTTTCATGTTTACATTTCACTGAATAAAAATCAGACGGTTATTTGGTTATGCTCAATATCTACTTACTTATGGACAGTGTCCCTTTAAGAGCAAGATGGTGATTTTTCAAATGACCACTGGAATATTGTAGGTCAAATGCCGGCATGTATAGATTGAGGTAATTGGCTAGTCTAGTGCCAAGGTTGAATGACCTAAAAGTGACACAGGCAGACAGACAGAATGATTGATTATGAGGCTACTGACTGGGAATGTTTGGCCTGAAATGACCCTCAATGATAGTACTGACCAACCATTTTGGATTATACACACCTATGGAGACTGCTTGCAGGTTACATTGCACCACTGCGTTTGTGCTTCCGTAGTGCCTAATAAAAAACGTTTCCCTGCCTTACTAGTGATACAAAATGCATACTTTTGATTGCTTTTTGTTATTATTACCTATAATTATACCAAATGATGTATTGTGAACATTGATTAGTGTATGTTTGAGATATTTAATTATAATTGACATAGACAGTAAAGCGAAAGTAGAAATGGGGTAAATCTATCTGTGACGTGTCAAAATAGAACGTGACGTCATTCAACAGATTGGCCTGTTCTTACATGATACATGACCCCCTGTTTTTATTGCATTTTTATATTGGCGGACGCTCGATCGTTTGATTGATATGTGTTTTAAAATTTTCTACGGAGAAAAATGCGCATTTTTTATCTCGATATACATTCGTCCTATATAAAACAAAGAAGGAAAATCAATGGTGCAATGTAACCTGCACACCAGTTTCTATTACTGGTGTCAGTCTTGTAATAATACATACATATACCAAGTTCTGATCCATCAATCAAACTTTTATTTGCCAAATTTTCAGCCAATTCAAGGGACACACTGCAATCTTGAAGTGTTTATCAAGCAAAGAAATTAACATCTCGATACATTTATTCATTATCGTTTTGATTTTAAACTTGCTTGCATATAACTAAATATATGTTTAAGTTGTCTTCTTATTCTACCATATAGGTTTAAATATATTACTGGTGCAATAGTTAGTAATATGGAAAAACAATTTGTTTTATTCTATTCTTTTAATTGATATAATTGATTGAAAAAATGCAAGTTATGTGAAAATATAACGGGACACTGCAAGTTTTTAACAAATCAAGATTGCCATGTGCATACATGCCAAATTTTCCAGCATCACATCAGGGAAATTGGACTTCCAAATCAGGTAGATTTGGTCCATGATTTGGTAGATTTGGTCCAAATCAGGGAGATTTACGAAACGCCATGAAACCATTGCATTTTTTCAAATATTGAATTGACATGTTGACAACTGTTACTTTTATTTCTGATTTTATTTTGTATTTCATTATCTATACTGTATATATAAAAACAGTGACAAGAAATAACAGTACAGTATATATAGGTTAATGCCATAATTAAAAAAAAAATTAAAAAAATATTGTCCCTTTAAGAGTTTAAGAGTTTCAAAACAATATAAACCGATAACTATATGAAATATCTGAATTTGAAAACCTTTTCATACAGCTTTTACATCGATTTTCCAAACCAACTGCTTTCCGTGTTTTGAGAGCCGCGTTTTAAACCTGTCATCTGAAACCCGGAAACGTGTCCCGATTTCATGCTTCCCCACCGTTTATAATTTAAAAAAATGTTTTTGTATCATTTCTGCCTTTTTATTTGTATGAATGTGTAGGTATTTCAATTATCTACACAATGATATATAGTTTTATTATGGTTATGTTCATACTTACTTGGTAAATTACTAAATTGTAACTATACCGATTTGAATTCTGTTGCTCTAGCAGAATTCTGAAAATGCTCAGATATTCAGGAATTATTACCTGATAGGGTTTCAGAATACAATGGGTTAAAAAGGTAAAAGGTGTTGCAAATTATGAAAGTCTGGTTTAGTTGTAATATTGCGAGGATATAACATTTGTTAGACGTTTATAACGATTAACCGCATGCATTGATAAAAAAGTGTCGATTTCAGCAAAATCCTTCTCGAATAAAACAAGCTGATGCAATCAACCACCTGTTGATTGGTGTAGTTAGCGTTATTGTCGGCATCCCACCTATAATCTTCAATTACTGATGTACCTACTAGTAGGTCATGTTTTCGATAATTTGCGAAACGCGATTGTTTACCCGGCCATAGTCTATTTCAATAAATCTTGTCGTGTGCCGCGAGATGCTATATGCGATTTCATTGGTTGGTTGCATGATCGTAAACCCACCTTGATCAATTTGACACCAACAGCTTTGAACTCATTGGTAGGCACGCGCTAAACACATACTGTGTATTACAAAGTACAGGCAATCAACCATACTCGGCAAATAATTGATTTCCGGGAGATTTTGAGCGGCTTCCGTGTGATCGGTAGATCAAAGGCAAATCCAGTAGTCTACCGTAGCATACGGGAGATTTGGCATGTATGCAAGTGTCCCTTTAAATGTACAATAGATATTTACACATGTACAAAAAGCACATGTAGTCACACAAACAACTCTGAAATACGATGGGGCAAATAGTCAATGTTTGTGGGACCTTAACCTACGAACAATAGAGGGCAGAGCTGGAATATTTGAGAAGTCTCGGATTACACCATACATGCAACTTGATACCTTTTACTGCATTTCATTGGTTAAATTGCATCACATGATCATTTTTCATACTTTGGTAAACTTTTATAATCAGCAATCACACCTCTCACATATTTTATCACTTAATAGGTCAGGAAAAAAACAAAGGTGTTCCAATACGATGACAGTGGAGACATAATATGTTAATGCATTTTAAATATGTGTTTACCAGAAAGTTTGTTTGTTTGTATGGTGTTTTACATCATTTTCACACATGTAAGGTTATAAATGACGTCGATTTGTTTGTGGTGGAGGCAGACCACCCACCTTTCCTGGGTAGAATCAGTACTGTACTCCTCCCGCCATCCGTAAGAATTGACACTTCCTCACTTACAAGTCAAGCTCCCAGTGGGATTCGAGTCAAGCTCCCAGTGGAATTCAAACCCGCAGCAGTGAAAGGCGAAACGCAACGTCGTTAACCAATCGACCACGGAGACGCCGTTAAGTGACTTGTTGGAATTATCATATTCATAGTATTGGAGAATCACAATTTAAATTGACTGAAAAAGTTTAATTTCGAATCAGGAATGGCAAAAATTTAATAATCCTCTGGATTCAATTTGTGTGTTATTCCCTAAAGTTTTAATACACTCCTGCAATAAACTACAGAAAGAAAAAGAAAATATTGCCATTAAGTAACTGTTATTTAAATGGACAATGTCCGTAACTTTTAGCCTATAAAACACAAAATAATTATGTTGACAAACATAACACACCAACCATTATTGAATATTTACTAAATAAAACCAAAATGGTTTGACGGAATTCAATAGCAAGTACAACAAGAGGGCCAAGATGGCCCTATATCGATCACCTGAGTAATTGTCCATTATCGAACTTCTTCGAAATCTTATGATCATATACAATCTGTGCAAGTTTGGTTAAGGTTGTCCAAGAAATGTGTTGTTTACCAACATTGATATAAAGACACTGACAAAGTTTGGTAAAGATCAAAGACAAAATGAAGGTGCTAGAGTGTAACCTCTGGGGCATGGCCAAATGTGACCCAAGGTCTACATGTATTATATGAGAGCTGTGTGCCTTGTGGTTTCAGAGAAGAAGATTTTTTAAGTTTTTCCCTATACAAGTCTATGTAACACATGTGACCCCTGGGGCAGAGCCAAATGTGACTCCAGGGTCACAATTTTAATAAACTTGGTAAAGGACCATAAGCGCATAGTAAATGCAAAATATTAAACCTCTGGCTCTTGCAGTTTCAGAGAAGAAGATTTTTTTAATTTTTCCCTATACAAGTCTATGTAAAACTGTGACCGCAGGGTCACCATTTGAACGAACTTGGTAAAGGACCATAATCTTATAGTAATTGCAAAATATTAAACCTCTGGCTCTTGTAGTTTCAGAGAAGATTTTTAAATTTTTTCCTATATAAGTATATGTAAAACTGCGACCCCCGGGGCGGGGCCAAATTTGAAACCAGGGTCACCATTTGAACAAACTTGTTAAAGGATCATAAGCTTGTAGAAAATGCAAAATATTCAACATCTGGCTCAAGCAGTTTCAGAGAAGAAGATTGTTTAAGTTTTTCCCTATACAAGTCTATGTAAAACATGTGACCCCTGGGGTGGGGTCATATGTAACCCTAGCGTCACCATTTGAACAAACTTGGTAGAGGACTATAAGCTTATAGCAAATGAAAAATATTGAACATCTGGCTCAAGCAGTTTCTGAGAAGAAGATTTTTTCAGTTTTTCCCTATAGAAGTCTATGTGAACCCTGGGGCGGGGCCAAATGTAACCCCAGGGTCACCATTAGAACAAACTTGGTAAAGGACCATAATCTTATAGTAAATGCAAAATATTAATCCTCTGGCTCTTGTAGTTTCAGAGAAGAAGATTTTTTTAAGTTTTTCCCTATACAAGTCTATGTAAAACTGTGACCACCGGGGCGGGGCCAAATGTGACCCCAGGGTCACCATTTGAACAAACCTGGTAAAGGACTATAATCTTATAGTAAATGCAAAATATTAATCCTCTGGCTCTTGTAGTTTCAGAGAAGAAGATTTTTTTCAGTTTTTCCCTATACAAGCCTATGTAAAACTGTGACACCCGGGGTGGGGCCAAATGTGACCCCTGAGTCACCATTTGAACAAACTTGGTAAAGGACCATATGCTTATAGTAAATGCAAAATATCAAACCTCTGGCTCTTGTAGTTTCTGAGAAGAGAATTTTTTTTTTTTTTCCTATATAAGTCTATGTAAAACTGTGACACCCGGGGCGGGGACAAATTTGACCCCAGGGTCACCATTTGAACAAACTTAGTAGAGGTCCATAAGCTGATGCTACATGTAATACATGAGAGCTCTGTGCCTTGTGGTTTCAATGAAGAAGATTTTTTAAAGTTTTTTCCTATATGTCTATATGAAAAACATGCAAAATCTAAATATACAAATTTTGGATCCCCGGGGCACGGCCACTTTTGACCCCGGGGACTTCATTTGAACAAATTTGATAGTCTAGGCATTGGCGATCATTTTAAAAGAAAAACTGTTGAAATCTGTCCTGCGGTTCTGGAGAAGAAGATTTTTTAAGGTTTCGACCATATATGGTAATGGTGGCCATCTTGGATGTCGCGTTGATCTAATTTTAACAAATCTGAAAAGCATTCAACTAAGGATCATCCATGTGAAGTTTAGTCAAAATTAGCCAAGCGGTTTCTGAGGAGAAGTCGTTTGAAGAAAAGTTAACGACGACGACGACGGACGACGGACACAGAGTGATCCCAATAGCTCACCTTGAGCCTTCGGCTCAGGTGATCTAAAAACAGAAATACCGCTTTGTGGGGTTGAACTCGTAACTGTCACACTAAAATTACACTCGTGGGTAATAACAGTCGATCGTCGCAATAGTCGAGGTACCGACTGAGCTAACCGGGCCAGATGTATTACATAAGAGATACAACATATAAAAGCTAATGCGCTAATGGATGACATGTGATCAGTAGAAAATGTAAATAATGTGGGTCACACAATATTTACAAATAATAAATAAAACTCTTTTTTTTCAAACTCACGAATGTATTACTTTACTACAGGCTTATTGGTCTAAGCTAATGTTTTCATGTATACATTTCACTGAATAAAAATCAGACAGTTATTTGACTATGCTCAATATCTGCTTATTTACGGACAGTGTCCCTTTAATATAAAGGACACATGAAAAGACAAAAGTAAACTTTAAAACATGTAATTTAGATTAAACAAAAATCTAATAAAATGTTATATATATCTTGCCATAATTCTTTAAACTTGTCCCACAACCTAAAATCAATGTTTGATTATGGGACAAATTTGTTATAAATCGAATGAAAGACTTCTCTTCTATATTCAACTTTATCCATCAAAACTTCTATTAATTTCATTAAAAGTGTAAAACTAATTGACTAATGATTGATCCACCAGTACATAAAATTGATGTATGGTTGATGTTTTATATTGCAATGTGTTAAACACAGAGCCTCAGAGGTCATCTTCAAAGGTGGATTGTATGTATAAGGTATGTGCTCCCTTTTAGCAATCTTTCAGTCATATCATGACAGTGTCTACTTGTAGCAGTGAGCTCAATGCTCAACTTTATAGTGCTGCCACACTGATCCACACTGGTGGTACCCCACCCCAGATACATTATTTCGAGAACGAGCCGACCAGTCCTAGAACCTTTATGTGCTGAATGTCAAGCACGAAAGCTGCTAGTTTTTTGAAGTCTTTGGTGAGACCCAGCCGAGGATTGACCCATGGCCTCCCACATGTGAGGCGGATGCTCTACCATAGAGCCACCACTGCCATTTATTGATATCATGGGTCCTCAGAGGTCATATTGTTTCGTGACCTTCGGAGGTCATATTGAATCAGGACCTTCAGAAGTCATATTGAGATGGGACCCTCAGAGGCCATATTGATACTGCAACCTCAACGGTCATATTTGAGACCCACAGAGGTCATGTTGATGTGGGACCTTCAGAGGTCATATGGGAAGGAAACCTCAGATGTCATATTGGGGTTGGATCTTCAAAAGTGATACTGAGATGGGACTCTCAGATCATATTGAAACATTCGTAGGTCATATCAAAACGGACCTTAAGTAGTCCTTCAGAGAATGGGACCTTCAGTTCAGAGGTCATATTGATGTAGGACCTTTCAAGGTCATATTGAAATGAAACCCTCATAGGTCATATTAAAACAAACCTTCAGAGAATGGGATCTTCAGTGGTCATATTGATTCAGCTGGGGCAAGACTTCTGAGGTCATATTAAGACAGGACCTTCAGAGGTCATATTGATATTGGACCCTCATAGGTAATTTAAGAGACCTCAATATCCCTCATAAGTCATTTAAGAGAGACCTCAATATGCCCTTTAGAGGCTGGGACCTTCAGAGGTTATATTGAGACACCTGACAGACTTTAGTAAGTTTGGGGTTGATATGATTGGCAACGAAGGATCAGCAGACAACCCTTCAACTGAGTGGGCAACCAGCAATGTTTGCTTGGTTGTATGTGGGAGCAGTTTGCATGTAATGTACATTTTGTTGCCCAGCTATTGTGATCGAAAGAAAATATTGCAGATATTGTGTTGACATTTAAAAGCCACGCCTGTCATATTTCATGGTTGAATAATGACATTTGTTGAAGATAGTATGCAGTGTGGATGCCTACTCCTCCATCCTAAATGCAGACCATAAATGGCAGGTCATACATAAAGTAAAATGTTGATCTCTTCAATCCTTTAAAAATATTGATTACTCCTTTAAAAATATTGATTACTATGTCGGAATAACTTGAATGAATGAATGAATGAATGGTGTTTTACGGCACGTCGACACATAAATAGGTCATATTGTGCGCAAAAAATTATGAAAATGAAGTATTAATTAAAAATTAATGTAAATATACAAAGATAAAACTATCGGAATAACTTGAACAATTAACATTATAAACTTAAGGTTTTACTTTGCATGTAAACACAAATGCTACGTTGTGGGCCTGTTTAGGCCTTGGTTTATCATGGTTTTTGTAGTATTGAAAAATAGTTAATACAAACTTTGTAGATTTCCTGTAGGGCTTTCGAGAAGTTGTGTGACATTTTTATGTGTCTTTCCTCCGGGAAAATAATACATGGGAACATCACAAGGATACATGATCACACGTCCTTACACATTATAGATGGGTTTCATGCTCACCTTAAACTTTCATGTAAACTTTTGCTTATAGACCAGTTTCATGTAAACATTTGTATATAGACTTGTTTCATGCTCACCCGATTGCTTTTAAACTTTTCTTATATACTGGTTTCATGTAAACTTTTCTTATATACTGGTTTCATGTAAACTTTTCTTATATACTGGTTTCATGTAAACTTTTCGTATATACTGGTGCATGTAAACTTTGCTTATAGACTGGTTTCAAGTAAATTTTGCTTATAGACCAGTTTCATGTAAACATTTGTAAATACACTGGTGTCATGATCACTTCATTGTTCATAATATACCGGTGTCGTGCTCACCTCACTGCATGTAAACTTTGCTTATAGACTGGTTTCATGTAAATTTTGCTTGCTGACCAGTTTCATGTAAACATTTGTATATAGACTGGTTTCATGCTCACCTCATTGCTTTTAAACTTTTCTTATATACTGGTTTCATGTAAACTTTTCTTATATACTGGTTTCATGTAAACTTTGCTTATAGAACGATTTCATGTAAACTTTGCTTATAGACTGGATGTCAATTTTCATTATAGACTGATGTCATGTAGTGCATAAAATACGCATAAAGTACGGCAAGACGATTTTTGATATATGCCGTCCTCTGTCTAAGGTGCATCTATAAACGTCCTTATGTAAAAAAAAAAGCACCCAAAGACGTCAAATAAATGAGACTAGATGTCATGTAAACTTTGCTTATAGACTGGTTTCATGTAAACTCTGCTTATATACTGGTTTCATGTAAACTCTGCTTATATACTGGTTTCATGTAAACTCTGCTTAAATACTGGTTTCATGTAAACTGCTTATATACTGGTTTCATGTAAACTCTGCTTATATACTGGTTTCATGTAAACTCTGCTTAAATACTGGTTTCATGTAAACTCTGCTTATATACTGGTTTCATGTAAACTCTGCTTATATACTGGTTTCATGTAAACTCTGCTTATATACTGGTTTCATGTAAACTCTGCTTATATACTGGTTTCATGTAAACTCTGCTTATATACTGGTTTCATGTAAACTCTGCTTATATACTGGTTTCATGTAAACTCTGCTTATATACTGGTTTCATGTAAACTGCTTATATACTGGTTTCATGTAAACTCTGATAAACTCTGCTTATTTACTGGTGTCATGTAAACTGTGCTTATATACTGGTCTGATGTAAATATCTGCTGATAGGCTGGTTTATGTTCACTCAACATCAGCATTATTAGACTTTTGTTGACATCCATCTACACATTAATAACACTCAATTACTTTATACACAGCATGGCTTCATGTTACCAGTTACATTTTATAGTTGTAAACGTAAACATAATATAACAGTATGCTCCTTTTGTCACAGCCAGTGACGCTTCAGTGCCTGTCAGTTATCATAAACAATAAAACCTGCATAAAATCAACATTAATATCATAAACTTTTCCTACCTTTCCATAATACCAATCCACACACATGTAAAGTATATAATCACTATAAATAAACGTGTTATCTGCCCAATGTCACACACTTTAATTGCTTAGAGCAATGTGAATAAAATGTAAATCGTAAAAGTGACAGGTCAACTAAACCAGCGAGTAGCATATAATAGCATCAGCTACAGCATATGGGGCCTTGCAAAATACTTTAAACGTCACATATGTTGATAAAAGTCTCACTAAGCCTGATGTATAGTAGCAAAACAGCAATAATGTGTAGCGAGATAGGGTTACACTAAAGAATACAGAATACTTCCTTTCTCTCACTCCAGACACAACGTCACATGCTATTTATAACTTGGCTGCTGATTGGCTGCAACTGCTCTGTGTCTTAAAATGCTTTCTTGGGTTTTGCCAGTAATTGCATGCAGCCTTTGAATATTTGTAAGAAGATGTAATAGTCTAATTTCTGATCAATAGTTCTCCGCCATACTATCGGTTCCCGCCAAAATAGCAACAGGCTTTTAACTTGATGCTTAGAACTTGATGCTTAAGAAAGATCACTTGGATCTTTGAGACAAAGCAATATTATTGTTTGTGTGAAATAAAATGAGATTATCATGTTTTTAGATATAAATAATGCTTGAACATATCAGAGGTTGTTTTTCTTTATCACTATTTAAATCTGTATTATTTGCAGCCGATTTAAGTTTTTAAAGGGTATTATTATGTAGCCTTCAATAGATAATTATATATATTTTTTTTTTTATTATGCACGCAAACTCTTTACAACATTCTTCAATCCCAATATACAAATAAAACTTATAGTTCAAGTTATTGGTTGACATTTATTCATATATGACATGCCCTACTGTTTTTCAGGTGAGCAAGATCCATTTTTTATGACGGGGGACTTCGGATCACCCATATTAAGTTTGGTCCAAACTGGCTAAGCCATTTCTGATGGCATTTATGTAAAGGTTGTTTGTTTTTTTTGAGAGAGATTTTCCTATAAATCACATTATACAAACATTGGATCGCCAGGGGGTTAGGCAGAGGGGGCTTTTTTTTTACCCTGAGATCTCGTTTGTACAATGAAGGGGGACAATGTTGTTTTTTTGTCAAGCTATAATATTGGCGAAATTTTCATTTTATTATCTGTTATTGTGAAGTAATATTTACTGTTATCTGTTATTGGTTAATTTAATATTATCTGTTGTTGAAAAATATATTTTTTGTTACCTGTTATCATCAAATTCAATTTGCTGTTATCCGATTATGAGACCTCCACCAGGATTTGGGGTTATTTTTATTAATTGCAGCCATCTTGGATGTTACGTTCACCTAACATACTTGTACAACTCTGAAAGGTACTGATCTAAGAATCATCCATGTGAAGTTGACCGTTCCAAGTCGTTAGCCTTATTGTCAAACCTTGTATGTTTGTGATGTCATATATTGCCTTTTATTCATCTTTGTAATTATGTGTAATTATGTCTCCACCCACGAAGTGGAGGAGACATATTGTTTTTGCTGTCTGTCTGTCCGTCCGTCTGTCTATCACAAATGTTGTCGCCCCTGCTCTTCCTAAGCCAAATCATGGATTTTGCCAAAAATTTACAGGAAACACAAAGTATCAGTTGTGCATATTGCATTTGTGTTCCAGTTGATGATTTTTGACGAAGTTATGGACCTTCGACGTTTTACTTTAAATTTGTTGTCACCGCTATCCCTCCTGAACTGCCTGTTGGATTTTTACGAGACTTGGTAGGAAGCATCAGTATGATGTCTAGTTGTGCATATCCCTTGTGCAATTCAGTTCAATAATTTGTGACGGAGTTCTGGCCCTTTTGACATTTTTAACTTTAAATTTGTTAGCCCCAATAATCTTCCTAAACCTAATGTTGAATTGAAATTAATATATTCCAACCACAGCCAGGTCAATATGAATGACGTTGTTGACCTACTTTTTGGACTAAGTTAATTAACACAGAAGTTTATGTGATTGACAGCACTACAGCAGTGCATCTGTAAAGGGAGGTAATTTCAATTTTTTTAAAAAAACTTTGGTGCATATAGAATGACAAGGTTTAGTATCCATTGATTTTGTGTGTTTTCTAGTTTTACTATGCTTTTGTCTTTTCATGTTACATAAAAACACTAATCCACAAGTCCATAATGTTATCCAAAAATGTTCCCTATCCACTTCCAAACATCTTAACAAGGTTGCGCCCTATCCACTATCAAACTTATTTTAACTAGGTTGTGCAGTGGTGGGGAGACTTTTTTTTTTTCCTCAAAAGAAACTCTTGTTATGGCCTGTTTTTGTGCATGGCTGACTGTGGTCCTTGAATGCTACATTTCCTGTTCGACTTTTATGTTTACTTTTGTAAAAATTAACAAAGTGGTTTACAAAATGTTGGCAAAAGTTAATGCAAGATATATGTACAACATGCACCCTGGCCAGGACTGTCACCTAAAGGGTAGGGACTAGGGTGTCAGGCGCAACACGTTGTCTGGTGCTGGGCAAAATTTGTGAACAGAATTATCCGAATGCTTGAACTGAATCTACAGTTACAGAGCCAACACAAAAACTCCCATGGCAACTTTGGATACCTGCCCACAACCTTGGGCCAAATCACCCAAATGCCTGCATTGGTTCAAAAGCTGTGGAGCAGACAAGAAAAACACCATGGCATCATTAACCCCCTGACCTTGAACTTGACCTTGATGGTAGAGGACTGTCGGTTGTCTTGTGATGGGTAACAATTGTGCAAAGAATCATCCAAATGCCTGCACTGGTTGAAAAGCTGTGGAGCAGACAGGAAAAACACCATGGCGTCATTAACCCCCTGACCTTGAACTTGACCTTGACGGTAGGGACCAATCATCTATTTATGGGCAAAGAATCATCCAAATGCATGTACTGGTTCAAAACATGACATGGAGACCTTTGACCCCTGGCCATGACCATCACCGTAACTATAGGGACCAGTGGTTTAGAAGAGCCACATCATCTGGTACCATAAATCAATGGTGGTTAAAAATTTGTGAAACAGACATAAAAAAACTCTTTTGAGACCTCTGAGCCCACTGAGGCGACGACCTCAACCTTGAATGTCCCGCCGAAATACCATAATGATCCTGTCTGTATCAATATCTCTTGCGGTATATAATCAATGTTGACCTTTACTATTTTTAAGACATGGTGGCCATTTTGGGTTTAACTGAAAATTGAATTTCATTTGGATCAACTTTAAGACAAGCCCTGTCAAGGTTATTAAATAACAACCTGCCCGAGTGGTATTGAAGGTGTAGCCACATCAAGTTTTACCTATAACGATGTATACATAATGCACGGTCACGGATAATAAACACAATTAATTTCTGGATATTAAAACCACATGTACCATGTACAATAAAGGGGCTTTATAAAATGTTCAACCTGCATGAAATATAATTATGAACTTGCATTTACATAATGTGAGGCAAAATGTGACAAGTTCATAAATATTACAGAAGCCTTAATGTACTATAGAAAACCACATAATCTCATGCATTTATTTTTTAAATGTAATGGTTTTTTTATGGGAAATTAATGCATTTAATCATATAGTTTACTGAATAACAAAGTGGGAAATTACTAAAAAAAAAAAAATTGACCCGTCATTACTATTCATGATAAAATCTTTAAAAGCTTAAATAGGGTTGTAAACTTTTACTGCTTCAAACGGTTTCCATTTTAAAAGATATTAAAGAACATAATTATGACAGATGCTGTTTATTGTATTTCCCTTAAATTGAAATTGTGTGTGTTTTTAATTTTTGTATACAAAAATCGAAGATACCGGTATATTGAATTTTGAAGAATGCCTTCATTTTTTAAAAAAAGGTGGGGCGGCTGGGGTCTAATAATAATATTAATAATAATAATATAATAGTCTTTATTTACAGAGGGTAACACATTTAGTTAAAAACTAATCTTCCATGAGGCCCTCTATTATATACAATTTTACAAATGACAAATGACAGAACAAATCAAATAAAGCAATAATCAATAAAGGCAATATTGTTTTTAAATGTTAAATGTTTGCATTCAAACTAAACGTTGCAGACACTTTAACATAAGGGGAGGCATACCTGTTCGGGAAATACAGTATTTTGGCTCAGTGGTAAAATTTTATAAAAAGGGGATAGTAGATGATCAGAATTATTTAAATCGGATTTTAATTATTTCATTTCTTTATTTTAAAACATTTGCTATATTTTGCATGTTCTTTTATCCTATATCACCATATTTCATGAGGCCACACTTAATTTTTTTTATGTTTGTCCTTTCCCGATTGACCCGAAAAAAGGCCACCACCCAAATAATATTTTCTCATTTTTGGAAAAAAAATAATTTAAATTTCCGGTCGCATCGAGATGCCGCTAAGAACAATAGTAACACAATTATATATATTCCCGATTTTTCAAATCGTGTTCAGGTGAGCAGTTAAAGGTCGACAATTACTCTCATTCTACATCAAACATTTCTCCCAAAAACAAAAGTCGCCTGTTTTTAGGGATTGTCACACAACGTTTAGTTTTTATTGTTTTAAAAAGGAACTATGTCTTGAAAACAAACACAGTATAAAAAGGTTTATACCTAGTATAACTAGAACTATCACTGAAGGTGATAAATACCTCTGCAAACAAATATTTAGTAAGATCAAGGGCAATAACTCTGCATGGCATTGACTGAGCCACACCAAAATTGTGTCACGCACATCTACACTTCATGATGATCAAGTACACACAGTTTCAATTCAATATCTTAATAACTGTTGAAGTAGTTCACTCCATAGTATTGCATATGCTGAATAGCAATATTGACTAAGTTCAAGAGCAATAACTCTGCATGGAATTGACCAAGCCAAATCAAAATTGTGTCACTCACATCTTCACTTCATTTTAATCAAGTATACAAAGTTTCAATTCAATATCTTGAAAACTGTAGAAGAAGTTTGCTCCACAATATTGCATATGCTAAATATAGCAATTTTGACTAAGTGCAAGGGCAACAACTCTGCACGGAATTGAGCGAGCCATACCAAAATTGCGCACATCTACACTTCATGTTGATCATGTATGTAATTATTTTTTTTAATTCCAATTCTTGAAAATGGTAGAAGTAGTTTGTTTGTTAATTTTATTTTATCTTTTCTAAAATAAAAAATAAAAGTACTGAAGGTCCTGAGAGTCGCCAAGATTGAACAGTGCCCGTCTTCTTGGTGAGGTTAAAGGTTATGTTAAATTTACAGGTGTGGCTTATTATAATGAAATGTTGCTGCTTAGAACATGAGATGTTTTTGTACTGGAGTAAGCCAGCTGAATTGATACATGTGTTGATAGGTACTTGTGAAGAATCTGTGTCTGTATTGGTTCACCCCAGCAAAGCATGGTTAGGTTAACTGACTGGCGTACACAACAGAAATACTGTTGATAAATCAGATACTCGCGCATTTGTTCAAAGGATATTATAGATCGACTGACCTCTGGTTTGTTGGTATTGTATGTGGGGTTTATGGTGCACCATACTATGAAAGGTTTATGGCCTAGATACTGTCTCTTGTAGACACTCCATGTTTACTGGAGCATCGTTATTGTTTTGCTGCACTGCTCTAGTGATTGGTGTGAATAGTTGGCTACTGTATAATTGCAGGGGTAGGATGTTGTACAGGGTTATGTGATTGTATATTATATTTGTGAGTTGTATATGTTTGGGTGGGGAGGGGGGGGGGTAGTAACAAGATGAAGAGCAGTTGAAAGAATTAGGTGAGGATTGGGGAGTTGAGGTGGAAAAGTTTGATATAGGAAGGAGGGGTGGTGGTGATTGTTTTTTGGGTTGAGGGATGGGGGTATTGTGTGTTGTGTTGATTTTTATTGGGGAGTGGGTTAGTGTTTTTTTTTTTTGGGGATTTGGGTAAAATTATGGTGGGTAGATGTTGTAAGGGGTAAGGATTGGGGTAAGGGTAAGGGGTGTTTGGTTAGGGGGGAGGTATATAGTATATAAAGAGATGGGGGGGGGTTATGGGGAGGGTTGGAGGGGGGTTTGAAAGGATGGAGGGATTTGGTTGGAGTTGTGTAGGGGGGGAGGTATTTTGTGGTATTTTATTTGTGTAGGAGTGGTAGTGTGTGAAAGAATGGTGTTTTTGTGGGGTTTGTTGATGTGGGATTTTGTGATTTGGTGTGTGTATTTAGGTATTTGGGAATGGGTGAAAGGGGTTGGGTGTTTTGGGTGAGGAAGGGGTTGGGTGTTTGTTGAGGTGAGGAAGGGTTGGGTGTTGTGTGGTGTTTGTGGGGTGAGGAGGGTTGGGTGTTGTTGTGTGTGAAGGGTTGGGTGTTGTTGTGGGTGTGTTTGGGTGGTTGGTGTTGGTGGGGTGTGGTTGGGGTTGAAGGGTTGGGTGTTGTGAGGGTTGGGTGTTTGGGTGGTGTTGGTTGGGGTTGGTGGTATTTTGTGTTGTGGTTGTTGTGTATGTGTGTTTAT